>PVJC01006618.1:0-41632 GCA_004026665.1 Murina feae
CAACAGCTGTTACTACATAAGCCTGGTGTTTCTCACAATATGATTACACTGTCAACGATGGCTGTAAAAGGTGGCATCTGCATTCATCAAACAGAGTTATCAATAAATGTAAAACCATACAACAATTAGAGATCTCAAAGGAAGAACAAATCCAACTAGAAAAAAAAAGTCAACCACATTCCTTAATTACAAAGATTGTTAATCAATAAAACACCTTCATAACTTTTAATTAAAATTTTATTTGAGCTGGATGTTTGGAAAATCTGATTCTTTGTTTTCATTACATTTCACAGTTGTGCTACAAAAATCCTGGTGGCATCTGTGAGCACCATCCCCTGGGGAACACTTTATATCTGTAATTGCATATTGTCACCTACAGAGGGTGTTAAGAATCCTTGTTAAAAATAACGGAAATGGAAGACATTTCACAGTAGCCATTATTATGGAGCAAATTACTAGATAGAGTAATCCAGAAGCTGTCAAGAAAGGTTAGCAAAAAAGAGTTTGAGGAAATCAACCATTCAGCAATTCATCATGGATCAAAACTAGGTCTAAAATAAAACGAAGGCAAAAAGGGTTTTATGAAGTCCAGACATTGCCTTTGTTTATAGCAATGAATAAAGATTGTAAGAAGCTACTGATGAAGGATAAAAAGATACAATGAGAAAAGAAAAATCAATTGCTTTAATCACACTGATTCTCAGGCAAGATATAATAAGAACAAGTTAGAATTCCAAAGCTCTGTGCTGTGTACATTAACTTTACTTTATGTTCAATTTGTACTGGCAAGGGTCATTTATGCATCACCAGCTCCAGAAGTTGCCTAGTGAATTTCCATACCTCATCTCAGTCTCTTCAAACCAAATACAGGCATACCTGTTACATTTTTAAATGGTATTTTTCATTTATAAGAAGAAAATTGATCTTGAATGTTTTTTTCTCTACTGAGTTCCAGGCTACATACATAAATAAGGTTGACTCTTGCCTATTTTATTGCTGAAATAATTAGCAATCTCTCCTTTCACGATTTTGAGTGCTGATAAGATGTAGAATTTAGTGCTCAGAGACTCACTCTTGAACTTTCCTTTCCTTGGTGTCACCTTGGTTTCCTGGATTCCCACAGAATAAGAATGATTGTAAACTACAGCCAACCAATCTATGCAGTGTCCTAGAGAGGACTGCCAGCTCTCTAATTCAAAGCTCAAAGCAGATAGAATGTACCCTCCATGTTTTTCCTGTTCAGGAGAAGTTAAGGAGCTATCATTGGAGCATTGCTTGGAAGTTTGGCCAAAGAAGGCTGCTTTTTTACCAACCAAGTCCCAGCCAAATTTGAGTTCCAAACAATGAGTATACTCATGAGATCAGGGTCAGAGCTTACAGAAAGAAGAAAATAATAGCACCTCACACTTAAATAATGCATACCAGATGCCAGGCACTATTCTGAGTACTTTACATATATTAACTCATTTAATCTTCACAAAACCCCTAGGAAGTAAGTTATTATTAGCACCCCAAGAGATTAAGTTGCTTGCTCATGTCACATGCATATAAGTGATGGATCTGGAGCCATGCACCCAGGGTGTCTGGCTTCAGAGTGTAGGTCTTACCCTCTGCCTTACACTGTTTTTAAGCAATCAGCACTTTGTTGAGCATGATAAATGTTTATTTCTGTTTGCATCACTCTTCAAAGTGGGTTTTACAGGTGGGGAAAATACCGGTAAGGCTCACATAGGAGAACTGATCCTGCCCAAAGGCACACAGTAAGTAGTAACACCAAGTCAAATCTAGTTCTATCAGAGTCTAAAAATCCAACTTAATTCACATATTGTCAGAGCAAGAAATGATCATTGAATTTTAATTCCACTAATATTTAATGATGAGTGAGAGGGGGGCGGGGAATACTAGAGAGGAAAGGACCACAGGTATGTGTGCTACTTTCTCTCCCAGCAGACTGGGAAGCAAATTAGCTCTGAAACAGAAGACTAGGCAAAGTTTGGAAATTTTTCCAAAATGTGAGAGTGGTTATTGAATGGGATTCAAAATATGATAGGGGCGATTTTCTAAGTAAAGGAGAATACATTCTAAGAATGAGAACTTTTGTTTCTAATGGAATCTGATATCTAGGAGGTCAGAAGGCAGGTAAATGACATAAAAGTTTATATCAAGATGTTCCCAAGAGCATTAAGGATTGCCTTAAACGCTGACAGAGGTCGTGTTTTTATCATTCTCCTTAGGGATGGATATTAGGGTTGTGATGTTCACGGTAAAACACTCGCCTCTCTACCAGGTTAGTAAAACAAGTTAAAATAAACAACAAGGAAGAAATAGGGATTTCTATACAGCAGTCCAGGGAGGGGGTGGCTGGCTGGAGGGGACTGCTGAAGTGGGAAAATCAGGGTCTGGTTCACCTTTATAAAACCACAATGCCTTGCATAACAGTAGGCTCCAATAAGCATGTCTGAACTGAACCATGAACCTTTTTCCTTAGCTACAATTAGCAGCTAGCAACTCCAACCTCTGCTAAAACAGGCTCTGCAGTTGTTTTCATCTTACCAATGACAGCACTTTCTCATCTTTTCACCTGTAGCATTTGGCTTACTCCTATTATTCACTCTTATTATTCTGAGCAGTTGTTAGATCTTTTTTCTCCCTCTCATTTGAGTCAACAGTTCAGGATGGGCAACAACTCCATCTAAGTTTATCAAAATGTCAATTTCAGATATTACAGTAGAGCCTTCGTTTTCTTCCCCAGAGTTTAGTACGGCCTACTATGTTACAGACAGCGGTCAAAGCATCAATAGAGATGGTGCGTTCTGGGAAAACTGCTTGAGCCACACTCAGTATTTGTTAATACCTACAAACAAAGCAGGGAGATACCCAGCACAAGTAATTTTAACCATTTCATCCATTGCACATAAGTAGTAGTCATATCAGAACATCAGAGAGATGTTTCAAACCTTAAATGATATGTAAAAAGCATTGCAGACCCCCGACTGTTATTTAATTTCTACATTTTGAGATGAATGAAAATGAACATGATTGAAATATGAAAGCCGTATTTTTTTAAAAAAAACTTTCATTTTGCAAAGGTTAATTGGCAAGCAGTTTGAGCAGAGGGAATGAGCTGCAAGTAAGTTTCCAATTACCAGAACTGGGAGAATGTATGAAATACATAAATCTTGAAATGCTAACAGAACTTCCATTTACTAGGCTGAGGAATGAGCAGCGTCGATTTGAAGACATTATGGCTCATTTTAGAAAGCTATAGCTATCTACATAAAGATGAAATAAAATAAATATTTTGATTTTAATCTCAGGGGAAAAAACTATAAAAATTTTCCACAGGAACTATCAGTGACTAATAAAATGAAATTTCTTTTTCTATTAATGAAAACACTTGGGTATACTTGCAAGACTGTGAATATATATTCATACGTAGATGAAGATATGTAAATTCACTGCCAAAGAGATTAGCAAAATGCTAGTTGCATGGCAATCTGGAGGAGAGGGTATCTTGTTGCAATTTTTAAATTTCTCAATCCATCAGTTAAATGTAGATTCAGGGCACAGACTCATATTTCCTTGTCAAATAAATTATGTCTTACATCAAAGACCACACAGATCCCTACTTAACAAAACAGGAGAATGTCTGAATAGACCATAAATGTGAAATATGAAAGAGGACAAAATGAGACAGCCAATAAAATAAAAGATTTGTTAGTCAGCTGAAAACTATCCACAAAATGGTACTACTGACAATCAGAACTGGTGATTAAAGAAATATCCCTTTAAACCGATGCTAATTTTTTTCCGTGAGCAATGAGGTCTGATGATAATGCAAGATGGTAAAATTGCTATGCATAAAAAGTTTTTAATTAGACAACAAAGACTAAGGTGGTACATGTATCTTTTCTGCTTGACTATTGAAGCGTCATTACATATAATATAATAAACAAAAAGAACAAGAAGTGTGCCTGATCTTTAAGAAACAAATGAAGTACTAAATAATAATCTAGTTGTAAATCCAAGGGTGAACATTTGTTTGATCAACTTGACATTTTCCCTTTCAAAGTAATTTATAGCAATTAATTTTTGTTTATAAATATGTTTTCTACTCTTTTTTCTTTTTCCCAAAGATGGCATTAAAAGAGTTGTCTCTGCCTAGATGTCATTGCTGAAGATGTTATTTGGTTTAATGGTTTTGATCAATTAAAATGTTAGTAGTGCTTAGATTGGAACTATCTTAAGATGTAACAGAATATAACACATTATGAGATTAGGAAATTCTTTCCAACTGTTCTTTAAAGCAGCTTTAGTACAATGTTGAGTTTCATAGGTAAGTCTGATTTCCAAAGGGCTTCAGAGGATTCTGTTTAACAGTTAAATGAGATGAAGCAGGTTACGTGTTTGGCACAGTATTTAGCACCTGGGAAACCCTCAGAAAGTAGGAACTCTATGTAACTGAATGGACAGCTCAATAAGTACTCCAGAGAGATGGTAGCCTTTTGTTGTCCAGAGCCCCATCATATGTGTATTAGTTTGCTAAACTGCTGGGGGTCAGGGCTTCCTGCATTTGGAAAGGATACAATTCAGCCCATCTATAATAATAAAAGCGTAATATGCTTAAAACGGACAGCCAAACAACCTCTGGATGTCATTCCAGATGACCTTCCAGATGAAGGCACGGTGGTGGGGGTCAAGGCAGAGGCAATCAGGGGCAATCAAGCAGGCTGGCAAGCTGTTAGAGGCGTTCAGGTAGGCAGGTGAGCAGTTAGGGGCAATTAGGCAGGCAGATGAGCAGTTAGGAGCCAGTGGTCCCGGATTGTGAGAGGGATGTCCGACTGCCAGTTCAGGCCTGATCCCAAAGGGATTCCTATGGAATTAGGCCTAAACCAGCAGTCGAATATCCCCTGAGGGGTCCTGGGTTGCAAGAAGGTGCAGGCTGGGCTGAGGGTCCCCTCCCATGCATGAATTTCATGCACCAGGCCTCTAGTAGCAATATAATATCATAATGTTAGAGACTTCCTGCATTGGGGGAGGATGTTGTGATCCAGAGTCCAAAGAAAGATAGAAGTTCTGGTGAGTAAGTGTGGAGTGGAAGGGCTGGCGGGTGGAGTCCCAGCACCCTCTCTTGAACTTACTTCCGGCCTGGTCTGGTTCAACCTCTCTTCTGCACCTGCATCTTTGCATTTTTTTTCTGTACCAACATCAAGGCATCTTTGCCTTGAGTCGGGTGTTGTTTTGATTATATTAATACTATGTGAGCGTGAGTAAAAGGCTTAGCAGTCTTTTTTTTAAAACATATTTTATTAATTTTTTACAGAGAGGAAGGGAAAGGAATAGAAAGTTAGAAACATCGATGAGAGAGAAACATTGATCAGCTGCCTCCTGCACACCTCCCACTGGGGATGTGCCCACAACCAAGTACATGCCCTTGACCAGAATCGAACCTGGGACCCTTCAGTCCGCAGGCCGGCGCTCTAGCCACTGAGCCAAACCGGTCAGGGCAAGGCTTAGCAGTCTTAAGAGGTGCTCTGTATCCCCCACAGAGGACTTAGTTATACCAGAAGAAGCTCAGTTGAATGGGGGTAGGCAGAGTGTAGGATGAGGGGCTATGGGATGGGCGCTAGGAAGGAAAAGGGAAAGGGAAAAAGGGAAAGAGGAAGGCAGAGAATGCCCTATATTTAAAGGAACTAGAAAAAAAGATATTTATCTCAAGCATAAACAAAGCGTTATTTTAACCTGATGTTTCATACTGTGTGATAACCTTAATTTATGAAACTATTAATGTGCTAATCTGGGAAGAGTCATTTTTCTTTAACAGGGTGTTGTTGTTAAGAAAGATTGTCATGATGTGGAATAATTTCAGTGAATATGTAATTAGCTACAGTATGAACTTTAAGGAAAGGGAGGAAGCAATAATCTCTTCCTTGTTTCTCTTCTCTCCAAGTTATGGGAAAGGGGGTGTCTGTAACTTAAGCCCTGCCTTAACGCCTTCACAGGGCTCTATGCCTTGTTCAACAAACAGATATTGTCAACTGACAACCCCATGGCACAGTCACATTTGCATTTTTAGCCAAATTCCCTATCTCTGCATAGTTCTATTTTTCTTTGGGCTCTTTCCTCCTTAAAACGATGGATTGCCAAGTAAAAAATGCTGCAGCTTTGTCTCCACTATCTCACCCCCTTCAGTTCTTCTTTTATTGCCAGGCTTGTGTCAGGGGAATCCATCCACCCATCTCTCGTTGGCGTCCTGGTTCCCAGCAGCTAAGAGCCATTCTGGTTTTAAAATAACAGCAAGTCTTTCATTATAATCATTGAGGTTGGTTGACTAGAGGAGATGTGGGTTGTGTTTTAATTGTCCAGAAAGGATAGCATTCTAACTGGCATCAGCCAGGAAAGTCTTTCTTGCTCAGAGGTGCCTGAGCTAGGAAAAAATTAAGAGGTAAAGCCAGGCAGCTAAGAGTGGTGGAGCAGCCTAGCAGAGGGGTTATCATCTTCATTGCCAAATGAATTCTGAGATAATCCTTCAAAAACAGAAGCCTATGACTGTAAAGCGTTATTTATTCTTTCAAAGTACCTAGGGAATTAATGGTTTGGGCAAATAACACTTTTATCAAACATAGGAGGAGATGAGTGGTTTCTCTTGTCTCTTGAGGCACCATCTATTATTGAGGAGCTTTCTGTGACCCACATTGCCCTCCATCTATAAATCAGAACCTAAAACATATGAAGTACCTGGAGGAAAGGGCACTCGAAGACTTAGTTTATCCTCTCTTCATAACTGCAAAATCATGAATATTCTTCAAAATAGGCCCAGAAAAGTAGTATGCATAAGATCATTGAAGAACTTTGCAGCTCGGAATCAAATTTAATCGCTGAGACCTGGGCAAATTCCATTTCAAAGGGCACTCAAGAAGTTTAGGATTTCTAAATTAGAAATCTGAGCTCATGATTTTGTAATTTTCTAACAGTTATAATTTATGTGTCATTTACATTTAAAATTAGTTAACATTGACTTCATTTTTTTTTTTTTTTTTTACATTCTGGCTGATATATATACCTGCTATTGAATTTCTAGTATACATTTTGAGTGCATAATAGTACAATTACTATCATTATCCTTTTTTGAACCGTAAAGGTCTGAGCCTACTTGTACCTACCAGAAAAAAATTATTAGGAGTCCCTACATTGTAATATAGCAGCAAAGGCTCTAGACCTGGACATAAAGATCAGAATTCTAGAGTGAGGCTACTCTTTGGATATTGTTAGCTCATCATCCTGGACTGATGTGGCAGTGGTCGCGTCGCGCTATGCGCTTTTGGTACGCAGTCAAGAAAATCATTGATAAGACAGTGTCAATTAGCCTATTGCCTCCCCATTTTTGTGTTCTCTTTCTTTCTACAACTCACCTCTTTATTTTTTTTTTATTATTTATTTTTTTTTTATTAAAAGGGTGTCTTTATTTTTTTTTTATTTCATTGCTTAAAGTATTACAACAAGTGATAGATAAGTATTACAACAGATGATAGATAGATCTCCATTTTTTCCCCTTGCCCTTCCCCCCCCTCCTCCCTAACCCCCAGTTTCCCCTCTTTAAATTTAAAGTTAATGCTGTCAATTCCTCAGAACTTACAATAATCATACTACTTTTTAGCAGTAATTCTACAATAAATAAATGAATGATGATTTGGTTCATTAAATATCAAAGTTTTAAAATCTATAATTGGAAAGTCATGGAACATAAAATGTCCTAAAGTCAATAGGTTATGAATCTTTTGGCAGCAATATTTAGTAATCCAATATGCAAATTTTTATTTCCTACAGCATTAAAAGGATTTACAGTGTTATTTAACTAAAAAGTAAGGTAATAGATTATGTCTTTGTAGAATGCATCAGCATGTAAATAAAAAATAGGTTGTAGAAATTTCTTTAGAAATATGCCTCTTAATTTACTTTAACAAAATATGATTTAAACTTTTACCCTTTACAAATATTTTACTAAGAAATATTAAATGTGAGGCTTTTCTTTCCAACAACTTATCTAAAGATTTCTAGCATTACTTACAAAGAAAAACACAAATATCTATTTTTGTATATAAAAAATATCTATTTTTATATACCTGGCTTTTACTTTTCAATGGGATGGAATAATGAATTTCTTAATTTTGCAAAGCCCCAATTATTTTTTATTTTATAATAACCTAACACAAAAACATGTTCAAAGCTTTTATCCTACCCCAAAAGAAGCCAAGGCTAATATTGCATTGTCATCACAGTTTTCCCTGATGAAATATTTAAGTGAGCTAAGCTACTATTTGTGTGACATTATTTTGAAAGCTTCTATAAAAACATATTTTTCACCTTGAAGTGAGTTACATTTGAAAGGATTGAGGAGCGATCCATCTGAGTAAAGGATGGTCATTTTAGAGTCATGAGTTTCACAGCCGGAAGGACTGGGGGAGGCACTGCTCCCCCCTCCTCCTCCATCAGCACCGTTCCATCAACACCACCCTCACACCTCGTCAAGGCACAGCGCACACTGAAGCCCAGCAGTCCTTATTCCACTACTAGAGGAACTCCTTAAGGAAAGGGCTATCTTATTTCCTTTGTTATCCCAGTGCCTAACTTGTCATTTCAAAGATGATCAATAAACTGTAGACCAGTAAATAACTCATGGCCAAATCCCCTCTTGCTATGGACAATGAAAAAGAAACCAATAGAAAGACAAAGACTTTTGTTAGGTCATACAATTAAAATAAGAACAGGATAAAAACCCAGAACTTTTGATTTTCATGCTGGGCAGTCTCAGCCAGCAATCGAATGTAGATACCAAAATATTGAAAATTGGTTGAATATAGTATGTGGCTCATGATGACTGATTTATGCTCCTTTTTATGATGATGTTGCACTAAGTATAGGTAATGAATTATTATCCTAGTCCATGGAGATATCTAGCATGAAAGTTCAGAGCACATTGGATTCGAATTGCAGAACAGACACCAGCTGTGTGGCCTTGCTCAGTTCCTTAATCTAATCCTGTTCTGTAATGCGAGTAGAATAGTAGCCACCCCTTAGGAGGTTTAAGGACTAGACAAAACAACACAGAGCACAGGGCCTGCCACGTGATTAACAACACAGCAATAATTTAAAGTGCTTTGTAGGGATTTGTTAACCTTGTATGAGTGAGAAAAACAGATCCCACTACAAAATGTATTTTAATTATAGATACATTCATATATATATACATATTTATATTTACATATATGAATGCATATCTTTAAACATAAAATGTAATATGCACTTACATTTATATTTTTAAATACTTATATATGTATGGTACATAAATACAGAGGAAAATAAGTCTGATAAACGGTACAATATTAAGGTGATTGTTTTTGGCTAGTAAAATTTTTTATCTGTAATTGTATATATTTTCTATAATATACTTAAGCTATAATGATCTTATTTAGCATAAATAATTTATATAAAATAAATGTAATGTATTTGTAAGCATAAATATTGACTTTTATTAATCTGGTTTAAAAACTCATTTATTTGGAGTAAATCCTAAAATCACTTTTATATGTGAGCTATTGATAATGCCGAAGCTATTGTAATTTCCCCAAAAACATTGTTGGGTGTTTATTTTTAATTAATTTTATAGTAGTTTATTCTGTTTAACACTTACCATGAGCCAGTTACTGTTCCAAGTGTTTTATCATTATCAACTCAAGAAAGAGCAATAGTACCCTATTTGGGGAGAAAAGTAGCTATGTGTGGGGGTAAGACATACCTAGAATAAAAGCTGTTTTAAAAAGATAGCCTAACTTCTGTCTTTTGAAACCAGAACTAATAGAAAATACAGGGCAAATATAAAATTCTTATAATTTGTGATATATATATATATATATATATATATATATATATATATATATATATCAAAATGAGATCATTATAACTTAAGTATATTCTGCTAAGAAATTAATAATGGTTTTCTAAATAATTTAGACATGCTTTTATATGGCATAATTTTACAAGAAAATCATCAGAAACTGTGTCAACTATATAGCAGGCGCCTAACATACATTATTTTCTCTTTAGCCAAAACTACCAATGACTGTTCTCTACATGAAATTTAAGTACATAGTTAGAAATGTAATAAGATTGAGAATTAGTTCTCATTATCTTCTCATCATACTTTTCTCTGCACGTACAAGGTTTCCATAAAGCCAGCAGGCGGGTCTCGGTAGCTGTGGAGGTCACAGAGGGGGCACAGTCGTGCGTAAGACTCAGGATGGTAGTCAATATGATATACCTCTAGAATCAATATAATCACCCTGAATAACACAGGAACATCATGGAAATATATGACGAGCCATCATTTTTCCTCGCTGTTCCTTATGTAGCTGTGATGACCATAACTCAACAACATTTGTCATAGAATCTTCAAAGAAGGGGGATTAATGGGCTTTCTTACATCTGTTCTGGGAACATATGATTGTTTCTAATATAAATATAAATATATTCACAACCATATTTGCTTCATGGGTAGAAATGGCCATCCTTAAGGATCAGTGCTCCAAAGGCATGAAATTTGCTATTTCTGTCACCTGAATGTTGAGCGACAGAAAGGAGGCCTTGGCCTAAGAGAGTTGGAACCTCTTAGAAATAGGAAGAATCATTGTTAGTCTTTCTGATCCAGGTGCTGCTGAAAAGCCAGTGAAAACCAATGGCCAGAGCCTAACCTGGGAGAGAGTAGTTATTTTCCAAAACCACCCTAATGTTCATGTAGCACCAGGAGATGTGTTCACCTTCAAAGTTTTAAACCATAAACATTTGATTAATGAACCAGCAGAGCCAGCCTTCGTTTCCCTAATTCTCCCTTTCTGACATATCTGGGCTGAATCTGGGAAGCACCGTGTGCGTGCGACTGCTAAAGGCTGCACTGGTAATTATTTTCTTATTGAGAAAGAAAGGAGCACAGAATTATGAAATTGTCTCCTTCTGGTGTGTTAAACGGAGGGAACTTGTCCAACTTCATAGAAAAAAAAGCAGGAGTTCTTGGGAAAAAAAATTTTTTTAATTTCTTTAGAAATCTCATGTACACATACTCAAAAATATGCCAAAGTTCAGAGATTCCTGAGTCTGAAGAGGGGTTGGGTTCTGCAAATAGAATAATAACAATAAATTTAAAAATAGGAGCTGAAAGGGTATTTAGAATTCACCACATCCAAGCCCTCACTCTCCACCCCATAGCGGGTAAGGGAAGGAAGGTCCAGAAAAGGATCCCAAGTCAGACAGGGAATTTCAGGCTGAGCCAGGATTAGGCACCCACTTGGTTTCCATGGTAGCCCACAGCTCTTCCAGGACCCAGCCTGCAGTCTCTTGGCCCAATGTTCCTTCTACTACGGGCTGTGTCACAGTAGGGCAGAGGGAATCATTGAAGGTTTTTGAGCAAAGCAATGACATGATCATCTCTGTGTTTTAGGAAGATTGATCTGTCAGTCTCATCTATAAAACTGGATTAAAAGATCAGGGCTAGCACAACATAACATGAGTCCAGGGCCATGGGAACAGGAACTAAGGGAATAGAATAGAAGGGGGAAGATGCAAGAGAGATTTTAAACCTGCTTGTCTACAGTCTAGTCTGCATGAAAGCAGAGCCAGCTGTATCCCCAGTTCCTGATACAGTGCCTAGTGCATAAAAAATGTGGTATCTGATATTAAATGGACAGATAAATAAGTAGAAAAGACAAGAATCAGTGGACTTAGAGAGAACTTTATCTTCTTTTTAAATTTTTTAATGTTTCATAGTTATCATTCAGTATTATGTTAGTTTCAGGTGTACAGTACAGTGGTCAGACACTTATGTAACTTATGAAGTAATCCCCCTGATAAGTCTAGTACCCTCCTGGCACCACACATAGTTATTACAATATTATTGACTATATGCCCTAGGCTGTACTTTACATCCCTGTGACTATTTGGTAACTGCCAATTTGTACTTTTAAATCCCTTCACCTTTTTCACCCAACCCCCTAAACTCCTTTCCCATCTGGCAACCATCAGTTTGTTTTCTGTATCTGTGAGTTTGTTTCCATTTTGCTTGTTCATTTACTTAACTTTTTTAGATTCTACATATAAATAAAATCATGCAGTAATTGCCTTCCTCTGGCTGACTTTTTTCACTTATCATAATACCCTCTAGATCTTCCATGTTGTCACAAATGGTCAGAATTTATTCTTTTTCACAGCTGAGTAATATTCCATTATCTAATCTAATAAAAGAGTAATATGCAAATTGACCTTCACTCCAAGACACCTAAGCCACGCCCATCAGCCAAGCATGCCCACCAGCCAATCAGTGGCTGTATGCAAATTAACCCAGCCAAGATGGTAGCTGGCAGCCACAGAGCTAGAGAAAACAGAAGACTTCTATTGCACCAGCGATGGAGTTAAAACTGCCTGCGTAGGCCATCTGGGCCTCTGCTCAAGGCAACAATGTTTCAATTATAGAAGCCACAGAGCTGAAGCAAACAGGAGGCTTCATTGCCTGACTAGGCCTCTGCTCAAGGCAACAAAGTTTCAATTATAGAAGATAAATAAACCCCAGAAACCTGATTCCAGCCAGCCTCGCTGGGACTTTGGGTCAGTGGGAGCTGTGGGCAGCCTGAAAATGGCCCTCAGCCCCTCACCCAGGCTGGCCACACCCCCATGGGGTGAGAGTTCCCACTGGAGGGCTTGGCCAGCCTGCAAACAGTCATCAGCTCCTCACCCAGGCTGGCCAGGCACACCAGCAGGTGGACATCCCCCGAGGAGTCCTAGACTGTGAGAGGGCACAGGCCAGGCTGAGGGACTCCCCGAGTGCACAAATTTTTGTGCACCGGGCCCCTAGTGTGTGTGTGTGTGTGTGTGTGTGTGTGTGTGTGTGTGTGTGTGTGTGTGTGTTGGGGGTTCTTTTTACTACACCTTCTTTATCTATTTGTCTTTTGATTAAAGCATTTAATCTGGTTACATTTAAAGTAATTATTGATAGGTCAATAGTTAGTTATTTCCATTTTATTGTTTTCTGATTGTTTTTGTAGTTCTTCTCTGTTCTTTTCTTATTCACTTGCTTTGGAGAGGGCTTTCTTGAATCACTGACATAGAAGTGATCAGTGAAGCCCTAGCATAGATGAGAATGCCATGGAGTTACAGAAACGGAAAAAGAGCTGGAGATATCAGGGAGTTCATCTGTGTACCTGGAGTGTGCACCTGGGTATGGTTTTTTAGACTCATAGTTCTTTACACATGGCTAGCTGATAGCATTTGGCAAAAACAAGGGTCAAATTTTCAGATCCAACACAGTATCAGTGTGAAATTCTCAAATAGGAAGACTCAATGTATGCTTGTAGTAGCAGTGAGAAAATTTCATCTTCAACTTTTAACTTGTCCAGAATTTTATAAACAGAAAACCTTTTAAAAAGAAAAGAAAGAACACAGTTTTTATTTTAGTATCTATATAAATTTTGAGTTTTACAATAAAGAAATATTTTCACTTTGATATACATACTAGGTTGTGGGCGAGGGACATGGTCATCTTTTCAGTAATTGGGCAGGATAGCAAACAAGACCTCCCCCATCCTTACCCACATGCCTCCAGGAGTGGCATCATATGAATGCATCTCTTCTGCAGGACCCGGGGAAGCAATCACCTACACATGTTTGCTATTGGCCACAGCAGCCTCCTCAGATGTGTCCTATAGCTTTCTGCTCCTTCCATCAACCTGACCAATCAAATAGAAGCCAGACCTTTGAAATGGTTGTTATTCTGTGTTTATTACTACTTCTTTTTTAAAAAATATATTTTATTGATCTTTACAGAGAGGAAGGGAGAGGGATAGAAAGTTGAAACATCAATGAGAGATACATCGATCAGCTGCCTCCTGCACACCTCCCACTGGGGATGCGCCCACAACCAAGGTACATGCCCTTGACTGGAATCGAACCTGGGACCCTTCAGTCCTCAGGCCGACGCTCTATCCACTGAGCCAAACTGGTCAGGGCTATTACTACTTCTTAAGATAGTAGGATCCCAGAACTGTAAATGTCAAAATTCATAGGTTATATCTGAACATGACCTCAGAAATGAGCTATTAAATCCCCTCATGGGAGCCAAGAACCAAGGAGAGAAAGGCAATGTTTTGGTCAAAGCTGGTGTTCTAGGATCAGTGGCTAAAAGTGAGGCTGATTGGTTGCCCTTATGCTGTAGAATGCTTAGTCAAGAGAACAGCATCAGGCAAAGAGGCTTGAGACACATTCTCACAGTTGTCAAACACAAGAACAAACAGGTTGCAGTTGGGACCTGGAGAAAAGATAGAAGGTGACTGGACAATGGGGGGGGGGGGATTGTGGAGAGGTGGGGGTGGTGTTTGCTCTTTAGGTGAAGACTTCTCCCTACAGTAACCTGGTTCTGTGATGAGTGAAGGCTAACCTCTGAAAAGATGTCTCCAACACTCTTATGGTAACTCTCATCGCTGGTGGAAATAAGAATTTTGGAATAAAGAAAGGAAATATAATAAGATCACAAATATTAGCTAAGCATGATGGAAATATATTATTTTTAAAAATAGTAATATTAGTTTACCAAAAGGAAAATTGAATCTGTCACCTTGTGTTGGTTTTGTGTAAGGTATCTTGCTGTCTTACAGTTTTGTTTTTTTATTTGTTCACTGACCTCTCTATCCACCTACATTTTAAAAAGTCATTTCCATATTCCTTTGTTCACTATTTCCTCAGAAAAATATACATTGTTTGCCTAAAATGTGTTGGACACTAGGTATACAATAGTTTACAAAATTGCATGGAATAAAGAATATTTTAAAGAATAATTTTAATCTACTACTAACATGAATTCAGCTCATTTCAGCATTTATTCTTTCTTTTCCTAAAAAACAATTGCACTTTCATAGAAGAGCCATTTCCCTTGAGCTGAGCATCTCTCTCTCTCTCTCTCTCTCTCTCTCTCTCTCTCTCTCTCTCTCTCTCTCTTTCTCTCTTTTTGGAAAAGAAAATAAAATGCCTCTCCATCACTGTATCACTGGCATTTCATGTACATTCATCCTCAAACTAAGCAAGAATTTATAATCTTTCCCTTAGGAATATTGAAAAACAATTTGAAAATCAACCTAGCTTATCTTTGCTTCTGACAGGAGTTTGTTTGTAATATCTTTATTTTCTCTGTTTAGTTTGCCTTGGGTTTTGACATCACTCAGTGCTTACACTTGAGTTAAGTCTTCCCAACCTCTGTTCACACCAACTCCTTTCAACACTTAACTAACCTATGGAGGGTGATGTTATGTTAACTTATTCTCAACATGATCTTCAATATGGTCAGCAGGCAGTATTTTCTGCAAAAGGCATTTTCTCCTAACTGAAAAGAGAAGAAAGCTGACTCTAGCTTCCTGTGGGCCCAGTCCCTTGTGAATTCTGAGATGGAGAAAAAGGTTAATTGTTAACAGACCCATGCATGTGTCACTTACAACTCACCACTGGATCCCTTCAGTCTGACACCCTTTCAGCAGTAGCATTGAACACACTGAGACCAGACGGAGATTTTATTGCTTTCTTCAATAAGATACAGAGAGAGTTTAAGAAGGTGATCTTTAAGATTTATCTCTGTTCTGGAATAAGAGTTCAATAATTCCTTTAATCCACGTTGTCATCTCCTTTGGCCTATTGCTTTACTTTAGTATTTTAACATCTCATCTAATATTAATAGCAATTATAAGAATCCATATACTAATTTCACCTAACAAGAACTCTAGTATGAGTCTAGTATGAGCAAGGCATGGGACTAGGCACTCATTTTATACTCATAATGATACCATATTTTGCAGGCAAATGAACTGTTTTTAATAACTACAATTTATCTACAATTTGTCTTTAAAAGATCTCTGACAATAAATCAAAAGGATTAATTGGATAAATTTTCCTTAAGAAGGAATTAGAGTGTTATAACATCTCTTAACACTAGTTGAAGGGGTTGGCATAAACTTGCAAATACATCATAAAAATAATTTAAATTTAGTGAACAAGATCAGTAAAAGTAAAAGCCCAACTCTTTTTCTATTATAATTTATTTTTAAATCATTTGGCATGTTATATCTTATAAATTTCAGGTGTACAGCATGTTATTTTGATATATTTATATTGTAACATGATTGCCATTGAAGAAATATTATCATATAACATCATTATACTACAATATTATTATCTATATAACACTGTGCATTATGTCTCTATGGTTTATTTACTAGTCATTGAAAGTTTGTATGCTTAAACACAATCAATCTTATCCTCCTAACTCTACCCCCATTCCCTGGCAACTACAATTTTACTCTCTTTTTTTTTTGCAGGTTTAACTTTTTTAGATTCCACATTTA
Source organism: Murina feae (assembly GCA_004026665.1). Lineage (NCBI taxonomy): Eukaryota > Metazoa > Chordata > Mammalia > Chiroptera > Vespertilionidae > Murina > Murina feae. Next base: position 16,428 of record PVJC01006618.1, read on the forward strand.
GTGATATGATACAATACTTGTCTTTCTCTGTCTGACTGTATCTCACTTAGCACAATGTGTTCAAGTTCCATTCATACTCTTGCAAAGGGCAGAATGTCCTCCTTCCTCATGCTTGACTAATGCTCCATTATATATAGGCCACACCTTTTCTATCCATTCATCCGCTAATGGGCCTTTGTAAAAGTTAGACTTGCAACAGAATTAATGGATCATAATTTACTTTAAATATATCTGTATCTAAAGGATCCCAAATATACTTTAAAATACACACACACACACACACACACACACTAGAAGCCCGGTGCACAAATTCATGCAGGGGTGGGGTCTGGCCAGCCCCACCTCTGATGGGGGGTGTTAAGCGGGGGTGGGGCTGGCCATGAGTGGTTGACTGGCTGGCCCCACCCCTTGGTTGAACTTCCAGTTGAACTCCCTGTCCAGAGGACAATTTGCATATTTGTCTTTTATTATATAGGTCATATACATATAGTTACAGAGATAGACAGATAGATGGATAGGTGATCACCTATCTATCCATCTGTCTATCTCTGTACCTATATGTATATAAGCTGTATATATATATATCTAAATATGCTTAGTTCTTAGTAAGATTTGTCATAATTTTCTACTTCAAGAGACACTACCAACAGGCTCCTTTTCTAAGATGTTTTAGATTAAGGCAATAGCAAAACGTGTCTTGAAATTTCATAAAATCTTCAATACTTATATCTCTAGATAAACATCAAAAGAGATCTGAGTATTTCGATACTTGAAAACAATTTGACTCTTCACCATACTGGAAGTATATCCACAGCATTGCTTGTCTTTATTTCACAAACTTACCTAAGAACTAAGACCTCTACACCTCATGTGGTTCACCCTATGTTGGAAATAACCACCTTTGCAACCCAAAGGCTTCTTAGAAACTGGTTAGTCAGTTATTTCTGAAACTTCCTTCCAAAGAATATTCCTGTACTTCAGCATGTTAATAGGTATTTGGGGGTAACAGTTTCATTGTTCAAATAAAGTCTCAAATGTCTCTTCTGGGGGCTCACAGTGCATATTAGCATATCAAAGGCTCAGCAGACCTGCAGTTTAAAAAAAAAAACAAAACACAAAAAGATCTACTAGGGGGATGGGTTTTTATATTTTTATCTCTAAATATATTTGTACTTATTATTATCTTGTACAAACAATATGGCATGCTCCCTGAATAAGAAATGAAAAAATGGATCTCAGAGAAAGTGGAGAAGACAGATTGGAAAAGAGTTGATCAGTCTCAGTGAGAAATGCAACATTAAGAATTAAGAGATATGTCTGAAGAGCATTTTTATGAAATTTTGTGATATGAGGTGCTTTACCTATTCATTGGTGTCCTTAAGAATCATATTACTTGTTAGGGCAAGAGAATGAGGAAAGAAGGGAAGAAAGGAAAGAGGAAGGGAAAGAAGAAGGGAAGGAAAGTAGAAGGAAGGACAGAGGTCTGAGAGAGAAAGGAGCTATAACTTTGTAAAACCTGTGTTTCCAAAACTTAATTTCAGTGTAGAACTCCTTATTAAAAAAGAATCTATCAACACTCGCAGTGTGCTGGAAAGTACTTAACAACCAGCTCTTGGGAAAAGGAGGGGGCCTGACATGTAGCATTTACCTATTTCCATGGTATAAATACTCCCATCATGGCCAATTTTAAATTGCCAATGTGACATTCACTACTTCACAAGTTCTGGCTTCAGCATACCTCTGCCTATGTTTCCTTAGGAAACAGAGATTGTTGAGCTGGTGTATCTTCCCCTCTGTCGCAATTCTCTCTCCTGCACATACATATTTCAAAGATGAGAAAACTAAGGTCTAGAGAGGTTATGTGGCTGTTAAAACTACACAGCTAATCACTTTACTTGTGTCTAAACTCTAATTTCTAAATTAAATGATGCTTTCATACTACCTAACATAAAATTTTAACTGCATGGAAAGGAAATGTAGTACTAAAGATCCCAATAATAAGGAAGACCCTTACCTCAGAAACATGAGTTGGTATCTTTTAGCTGTTAGCCTCTGTCTGTAGATAACGTAATTTGGATAAAATGTGTGTATTACCAGTGTCCCTTAACACTAATAAAATATGTGGGTTCACTTATTCATAAATATTTTGAAATCCTTAGTCAAAAGAGGCTGCATGACAATTTAAAATGTCATGCCACATTCAAGTCTTGACATTTCTTAGACCTTGGTCTTCAACTAGAGGTTGCTTATTCTCTGAGGTCAGAAGAAATACCTTATTTAGAAACAAAGGAAAGTAAATTCTCGTTTAATATTTTTGTTCAAACTTTTTCTTCTAAACCATAATGTACCTTATATTTTTTTGCTTATCTCATCATTGTTTTTTTTTCCCAAAAGACAAGGATTTGTTGAAATACATGCTTCTAGAACACAGAATTGTTCTTTATATCTATTTACACACACACACACACACACATGCACACACACACACTCACATATTTTGCTTGTGGAAGGTGATGCTAATTCCTGGGTTCAAAGATAAGACTATAAATTTGCTTGTATTGCAAGTCATTATCCTTTGTGGCAGAGGCCTCCCGTGAGCCCTTCTATAAAAGGATTTGTACATAAATCCCAGGATCGTCTCTGACTGGCTCCCACTGATCCTAGACAAGTCCTTTAATCTGTTATTCCTTGATTTTCTTATTCATTTTTTAAAAAAGGAATAGTAATCTGTACTTTATGGGATAGTTGGCCTCAATTACAGAGGTTTTTAAAAACTGATCATTAAGTTTGTGAATTTCACTCTAACTTTGGCCCTTTTACAACATTTGTCTCTCATCAAAAGCTTGGTGTGAAAAAGAACTAAAGTCAAAATTTATTTTTTAAATTGTTAAATGTATTAAATTATCTGTAGATTGAAATCATTCAGACTCTTCTAGTGTCTCATTAGGATGAGCACCAAGAGTTGAAAGCAATTGGCATCATTGCATAAATATAATAATGGGTTTGTGTTGCCACTATATCAATGAATAGTATCAACAAAAGGATGATTTTTAAAACAAAAGCCTTACAAAATTCAATAAGCTACAGAAGAAGATAAAATAAGAAGGAGCTTAATGAAAAGAGGAAGTATTAGAGGGTAAGTGGTTGGGACACTTCGAGTACCTCTGGCTGAACCACTTTTTACACCTCAGGGAATGAAATAACTGACATTCTCCTTTCGTCTTATCCCTATAATGATGAATTTTTTATTTTTCAGAGATTTTAATGAAATTCTATAAACTTTCAGAGTTTTTTAATGACATTTTCCTCTATCTCCAAGTTTCACTGTGGTTGCAAAGCAATTGATTCCTTTGACAATGCATATGCATCACTCAGGAAGACAATTACCTGAGAGTTACCTAAGCTGTGTGGGGAAATTCTGGACAGAACAGGTAATTGCAGGTTCAAATGAGTCCTAGGGTTTGGAATCTCTGATACACATTCATTACTCCATCCAAGCATACTCAAGTAACTTTGTCCAGCACCTTGTGAGCACAACTATTTTATGAGAGATTTTTCTGAAAATAATGTTATAAGAAAAAACAAAATATAATTTAAATAGGACGACTCTTTATGCAGTATTTCCCCCCATTTTGTGTTATTTAATCTTCACAATAACCCCATCACTGAGGAGGTGTATTAATATCCTCATTTTATGGACAAACAAGTTGAAGTTTCAAGAAATTACCTTATCCAGGTCAAAGGAAGCCCATTAGAGAAGTTTGGGGCTCAAATATCAAATTATGGTGTGCCTTCTACTATACTACATTAACTCTTAAAAATGAACTTGACTTTTGTTCCTACTATTCAACTAATTACTAATGTTAACCAGTTCCCTAATCCTGGGGAACCAGTAACAGTCAAGTAAATATGTTGTCTCTATATAGTTGCAATAGGTCTTGAACATAACAATCCAGCAGTAATGAGGTCATATAGCAGAAAGCACTTTCTCTACATTTGGACAATACAACATGCAAGTCCTGGTTCCAATGCTTACTTGGCCAAGTTACCTAACATCTTAGAATCTCAATTTCCTCATCTGTGCAGTGGGGAGGATGATACCACTTCCTTGTGAGGATTAAATGGGGTTAAATACAGAAAGCACTTAGCATGTAGTAAGCACTCAATACATTTTTGCTTTAAAAAGTTACGTCAGTGGCCCTAGCAGGTGTGGGTCAGTTGGGTGTGTGTCATCCTTGCACCGAAAGGTTACTGGTTTGATTGTTGGTCGGGGCACATACCTAGGTTTCGGGTTCAATCCTCAGAAGGGGTGCATATGAGAGGCAACCGATCGATTGATATTTTTCTCTCTCCCTCCCCCTTCTTCTCTCTCTCTAAAAACAAATCAATAAAAACATCTTTTAAAAGTTACCTTAGTTATGTCAGTTTTTTAGTTATCTCAGTTTTTTCCCCTTAACATAAAGCTAGCCTAAAATTAAAATTTTTGTATTAAACTCAAGGCACACACAGAGTGGTCACATAAGGCCCATCACTGGGGGCTTAACTGTTACTACTTACTATCTGCAGAAATCCAAAGGCTACCCCAGGCCACCAACTTAATTATATCCAGGATGCGCAACCGAGGTGAAAAGCCTCCTAGAACTGTTTTTCAATCATCATCTCTCCAACTGAGCTGGACTAGTGACACTAAACCCAGCAATTAAAAGCCTCACGTTTAGATATACACGCAGTTTCCCAAGTCCCAAATGGCAAAGGTTAAGTGAATTATGTGAAGATAATTCTCCCAGGTCCCAAGGGAGGGTCCTGCTAACTTCAGATGGCTGGCTGTTTCCGTCTTATATGTTTCCTTCCCCACTGATACGTTTCTGCCAATGGTGCCATCAACCTAAATATCAGGAAAATAAGTGAAGTTATGAGCGGGGGGAAAATAAAAATCCTTCAATATGTTTTCTAAAGGGAAGCATGTGGTTTGCACAGTTAGTATTTCTGTAACACGGAAAGCTTTTTCCTCTAGCTATTTTCAGGAGTAACCGTGAGTAAATTTACACTCACCTCATACTAAAACTATTTGCGATCTTTACTGCGCTGCTTTGCTACTTAAATGGGAGTGTGTCGCCGGCCATCTTATTGCGAGAGACCATAATGGGACCCACAACTCTCCTCCAGGCTGAATTAGAACCACCCATTACACCTCGAGTTGTGTGGTAACACCTCCACGGTGTTTCCAATTAACTTTGTAAGTTTTTAATCAGTGACAAATGCATCTTTGTAAATTCAATTTACCTTTTATTGCAGCACTATAAACCGTCTTGCAGCATTCCGGTGCTTTGTGAACATTTCACTTGCTACTGACATAAGACAGCTGTTAGACCTACAACAAAGGCTGAGCTTTATGAGTTACCTGAATTAGGATGTAGGTGAAGTAATTAAACCCCAACGAGAAAGAGGGGGGAAGCAGATAGCCCTCCACGATCCACAGGCCACAACCCGCAGGCAGGAACTCCTGACGCACTCTGAAGCTGAAGCGTGCACGATGAAAACCTCCGAAATGCCCGTCTTTTATTGTGAGCTTAAACTCATAATATGTTAAAAGAGGTAGATGAGTGAAAAGGTCAGGCACATTTTATTAATAAACCCATCCTGCTATTTGTTTTTCTTTTTAATCAGATTCAAATGCATCCTGTTAGAGGGCCGTGGGTGATTAGATCATAAATCTGAATGACCTTGAAGATGATGAAGGAAAATGTTTCTCTGTAAAGCGATCATCATGCTGCCAGTTTCATCATTTACACGTTTTTACAGGTGCAAGGAAAATGTTTAATTTCAAATCACTTTCCAGAATAAAATATTACTTTATAAGATCTCCAGATTTAATAAAGATAATGAGCTAATTGAACTACATGAAAATATGTGAGGGTTTTTGTTTCTATCTTTGCTCCTCAAGTAAGAAAATGACAAAAAATTAGGGGAAGGATTAGTATAAGTGTTTGACCTCAACTATACATACTCTAGGATTCTAGCTTAGGGTTCATTTTGTTTGAATATTACTAATGACACATTAACTCATTACCCCTTTCTGCAAATTATTAACTAATTGTAAGTAATATAGTCATGAGACTTATCTTTTGTTATGTATTTAATCAAAAAATCTCCACTTTTATAAAGGCAGCAAATTTATGAATGACATTTATGGTTTTTTCCTTTGATACTGAAGAATTCTTTTGTCTTATTTTCAGATTTATCATTCAACCATGAGACATTTGACATTCAAGATATAGATCTGTGCTTTGCTATTATCACATTGAAAATACTATAAGTGTTGTAATTTCTCAGGCGTTTTTAGACCCTGCCTTTATTCTACTTCGTTAATTTGTTCACTTACTCATCAAGTGCCTAGAATAAATAGTGACTAAAGATATGTTCCCTTGCCTGAAGATCAAAGATCATAAATGCAAGAAAATTTGCAAGTCTGTATATATTTGTGTTATTTTTCAGATGTTTATTTAAACTTTATATGTTTTTAAAAGTCAGCCATGATCTAACACTTTTTATTAAATCTGTACATTGTTACCATTTCTAAACCATAAGCTTGGCTTTCTTTGACCTTTTCTGAAGGACATACTCTTTGAATACTGTTTTGATTTTTCAGTATGTATCAAAGATGCTTTTGATGGCTTATAAATTTTTTTAAAATATATTTTATTGGTTTTTTACAGAAAGGAAGGGAGAGGGATAGAGAGGTAGAAACATCGATGAGAGAGAAACATCGATCAGCTGCCTCCTGCACACCTCTTACTGGGGATGTGCCTGCAACCAAGGTATGTGCCCTTGACCGGAATCGAACCTGGGACCCTTGAGTCCGCAGGCCGACGCTCTATCCACTGAGCCCAACCAGTTAGGGCAGCTTATGAATTTTTTATAATATGTTTACAGAATAGTCAAAATGCAACTTTGATTTTATGACCCTAGTTTTCTTCACTCTTTATTACATGTATTTAAACATAAGAATAATGCTTGACAGGTTACTATATAGGTATTTTGAATGCAGGACCTAGATATGAAAAGCATCCTTTTAAATTACTATACACTGATCATTAGTTTCTTACCGTTTCTTCTGGGTGCTCAGGAAAAAAAATATGGTCTGATGTAGGAAAGGAGTTTTAGCAGGCAGTATTGAGCTCATGGTCTTTATCCCACAGTACGATCTTCACCCACTCAGAGGAACACTCCAAGGACAGTCCTATGACTGACTTGGAGGACAAGAGGACTCAGTGCCCTGTGACTGCACAGGCCTTAGAGGAGGCTTTCCCCATGCTCAGTGCTTCCCTGACCCTAACAAAGCCAACCCGGGACATTCCCAAAGGGATGGAGAGAGAGGTGGCCTCCCAGAAGCCAGGGTTTCATAATCATGTCGTAAGATGTCATCTGACACCCCTGCATGACACCAGAAAATGCCTTAAGTGTGGGGCAGGTCGGTGGCTGGAATCAAAAGCGTTGGAGAAGAGCTTTGATATAGTGACCAGGTTGTAAAAAGTTGCTTCTTATTGAGAGCTTGAAATATGCAAGCATCGCGTTCATCACAATTAACCCGCAACGCAGCGGAGGATGCAGAGGCTCAGGGATTTGCTTGCAGTTAACACAGTGGAGCTAGAATTCATACCCATGTTGGCTGTGAGTTCCATGTGGGTCAGCCCACACTATAATTCCTACACCACCTTGCCATGACATGCCAAAATGTCATACTGTCTCTTTCATCTAAATCCTTATTCTTCATTATAAAATTTAAAACCTATGGTTTATCTCTTACGTAACAAAGTTGACATCTCAGAAACCCATCTTTACATTAGAATTAAAGATCTCCTCTAAAATAGCAGAGTCTGCCCTATTTTATGGCACAACATGCTTCTACTGTAGAAAAGTAGATTAATTTTCTCCCTACTGGATAGTTTCCATTTAAACCATCTTACAGCCAAAGCCATTTTACCATAGTTTATTCTCAGCTTTTTAAATAAAACGCTTCTCATATTCTCTCGCATAAGGATTTTTATAGTATTGTATGTGATACACAAATTGTTTTCATTAAAAAAAATCTTTAAAGGTTTATATATATTCTATATTATTTAGTGATGCAAAACTCTAGCTCGCGAAGTAATTAATTAGTGATCATTGGGAATTAGCATTTTGGATCCTAGTCAGGAAACATTTTAAAAATCAATGAATATTGTAGGCTTCACTTTCTTGGTGAAGAAAGATTAAAAACAAATTCCTCAGGTATCATCATGCATTCTCAGCATACTCACGTCTGGTATCATCTGCAACAGCTCAATCAATAGGGAAGAGTAATGTAATAATTGCTGCAACATTTTCTGTAATTCCTCATTGTGGTAGCAACAGCATTTCAATAATATTCAGAGAGACTATTTATGGTGCTTAAGGTAAGAGGTATTCTACATGTATAGAAAAACAGAAAATTCAATGATGATATTTAACCCTTAATGTGAAGAATACTCAGTGAAAGTAAAGAAGCAGCTAAGCACTTACCTTCAACTTAAGTTATCAACTCTCTATGCAGACAATAGTCACAGGGCATGCTGAGCTACAGGGTACCCAAATAGGCAAGATAGTACTTGATGACCATGAACAGAGGACCAGTTGGATTAAATACGGTATATCCACACAATAGGTGATTATGCAATTGTTAAAACAAACATAGGAAGCTCACTGTCTACTAATATGAAAAATTATCCACGATAGTTTGTTGAGTGGACAAAGCAAAATACAGGATGGGACTGGGGTGGATGGAAGAGATGGATGAGTGCAAGATGTTATATATATTTATATATTTATAATTATGTAAAATTAATATACATATATAATTTCTGAACATGTGAATGTATTATTCAACAAATTAAATTAAAAGTCATTTAAGTGATGTACTACTCTTAACAGAGAACCAGTTAAATAAATATGATATATCATAGAGTGGAATACTATGTGACCATAAAACAGAATAAGGAGATTCTTTATGTACTGATATAGAAAGAGCTCTCAGATGTCTTACTGTATTTGAAAGAAAATCTGTGTGCAGAATGATATCCTTAATATGCTACAATTTTTGTGGAAGGAAGAAGAATATTTGCTCTGAAAATACTAGCAGTGGTTGGTTTTATTAAGAGAAACACTGTGTGATGTGACTTGAGGGTGCAAAAGAGACTTTTCACTGAATAGCCTTTTATGCTTTTCTTTAAACTACTTGAATATATTATCTTTTTATAAAATAAAATTCAAATATTTAATTAAACTTATTGGGGTGACATTGGTTAATAGGATCATATAAGTTTGAAGTGTACATTTCTATGATACATGATCTGTATATGGCATTGTGTCCACCACCCCATCAAACAATCTTCCATCACCAAATATTTGGTCCCCTTTACCCCTCCACCTTGCACCCCCATTAAAAGTAGTATTTAACTATAATTACTGCTTTTTCCCTAAAGAAAATAAATTTATCAATAAGTTGGTCTTGAAATTAGAGAAAGGAAGAAAACCAACATCTAATTTATCAAAATACCTAATTTATCAAACTACTAATCTAGCTACTATCAAACTATTAATATTTCACCTTACTTTTTTCTAATGAGTTTGATTCAAACTTAGCTTAAAATAATTAACTGGATTCATTATTTTCAGAGATAAAAATAAACGTCATGTTTGCCTCTCCTCCACCCCACTTCTGACTCTCAGAAGGGAGGACTAAATGGATTGAGATGCACAATTTAAATTTTACCTGGTTTATTGTCACTTTCAAATAATCCTATCTAATAAAAGAGTAATATGCAAATTGACCGTCACAAAATGGCTTCCTCCATGTAGTCAAAGATGGCCACCACAAGATGGCCAGCAAGTCAGGGTAGTTAGGAGGGACCCAGGCCTGCAGGAGAGGATAGTTTGGGGGGACCCAGGCCTGCAGGGGAGGACAGTTGGGCGAGACCCAGGCCTGCAGGGGAGGGCAGCTGGGGGGGCCCAGGCCTGCAGGGGAGGGCAGTTTGGAGGGACCCAGGCCTGCAGTGGAGGACAGTTTGGGGGGGCCATCCTGTCAGGAGGAAGGCAGTTAGGGGAAATCAGGCCGGCACAGGAGCAGTTAGGCGTTGATCAGGCTGGCAGGGGAGTGGTTAGGGGCAATCAGCAGGCGAGAGGTCGGGAGCCAGCAGTCCTGGATTGTGAAAGGGATGTCTGACTGCCCGTTTAGGCCTGATCCCACCAGGCAGTCGGACATCCCTCAAGGGGTCCCAGATTGGAAAGGGTACAGGTTGGGCTGAGGGACACCACCCCCACCCCCCACTCCCACTCCGTACACGAATTTTGTGCACCAGGCTTCTAGTTTATATATATATTAAGAAGCTGCTTTTTTCTCCTTATGTGTCAGTCATGCAAATTAGCAAGACCTCAAAGAAACTAGCCTATAATAAATCAGTTTTTAAAATAAGTGTTTCACAGGGTTATCTTTCCCTATGTATCTCAACAGCTGCAAAGCACCCACACTTTTAGACTAGAAGGTAGTGGAAATATTACAAGCTTATAGTTAAACACACCTAAAGTTTAATCTTTCCCTGTCGTTTATAAGCTGCATGTTCTTGGACAAACCATTTAAACCCTTTGAGCCTCAGTTTTCCTTATCTGTAAAATGGGAGAATGCCTGTTCACAGGGCTGTCATTTAAATAAGATCTGCTAGCGTGGGCAGTAGAATGCCTGCTTCTGGGTGACCAATAGTCCTGGTTTGGCTGGGACTCTCTCCTTTAGCACCACAAGTCTCGCCTACTGGGCAGCTCCTCAGTCCTGAGCAGATCAGAACAGCTAGTCACCCTATTCGGTAAAAAAGAAACATTCAATGTGAATTAAAATGTGGCATGCACAGACGTGGGAGGGCACTAGTGTCCATAGTAGATTATTTCCATGTTTCTTGAGGGGCTTTTGTGAGAAAGATACAAAAAAAGTCAATTCTAAACCTTTTAAGCAATGGAAGCACAAGATAAACAAGGAAAGATGAGTAGTGATTTGACTCAGGAGCCAGGTGGCCTGATTTTTAGTTCTTGGTACTGATGAAGACCCACTGTGTGGCTGGCTCCTGTGCCATTGGGTCTTGAGTTTACCATCTGTAATTGAGAAAATTTTTTTTCCAATTTTGTTTTATTGCTTAAAGTATTACAAAGTGTTAAATAAGTCTCCATTTTTTCCCCTTGACCTTCCCCCCTCTTCCTCTACCCCCCCCCCAGTGTCTTGTGTCCATTGTTTATGCTTATATGCATGCATACAAGTCCTTCAGTTGATCTCTTAACTCCCCCTCAACCCTACCAAGCCTTCCAGCTGTAATTGAGAAATTTAGACCGGCTCTTTCTTAGCTCTAAAATTCTATTTCAGGAATACTCAGAAATCCCCAACCAATATGAAAAATCTCTGACCACCACCAAAAGGAGGTGAAAAAGCTCAATGCCCCTTGTCTGGTGAGACCTTCCAATGCTGCAAGCAAGTATGGAGCACTTTCTCCGTGTGGGGAACTTACTGCTGAGTAGAAGCCAGGTGAGTAATATGCAGCCCCTGCCCTCCACTCACATAGGATGGTGTGAGAGTTATTTTTGCCTACAAGTATCTAAGAAATCTCTGGCAAGAAGTGGGTTACAACTGAGTGTGAAGGTTGGGTAAAATATTAATAGGCAGTAGATGGCATGGCACTGACAGACTGCAAACAGAGGTCACAGGGTTTAGTGAGAGCAGATAATAAATATTGCAGAGAGCTACTTTACTAGGGTCATAGCAATACCATCACAACTGCCAAGTGAGGGAGAAAATGGAGGCCTTGGGTAATGAGGGGAGGAGAGAGATGAGAACCTGAAGCAGAGGCAGAGCAGGGCCAAGGCAAGGTTTTTTTAGAAGAGGGGGGAGATTCGAACATGTCTTCTGTAAATATATGACATATCAGCAGCACAGAGCAAGAGCACATGTAGAAAAGTTTGCTTTAGGAAGGAACAAGAAATTTTCTTTTTTCTTTTTAGACTTTAGGTACAGGAAGAAAAGAAAACTTCAGAGAAAATGAAAATAGTTGGTGGAGGGTGGATGAAATGGAATTGGAGGAAGGGGTTAAAAGGTACAAACTTCCAGTTATTTGTATTAATAAAAGGCCTGTAACGCCATAATGCCGTAATGACCAAACAAGCAGCAGCTCTTGCAGTGGCTTGGGGCATGAGCTACAAGCAGCAGAGGGCGGGGCGTGAGCTACGAGTGGCGGTGGGTGGGGCGGCAAGCTGAGGCAAGCGGAAGCGACCAAATGGCTGGTCACCAGGAGGTGCATGGAGTGGCAGGGCTCGCGGCACCGAGGGGCTCGTGTAGGGGCCGAGACTCGCGTGGCGTGGCAGCAAGCTACTCGTGTGCACTGGGCCTCTAGTAAGATAAGTAAGTGCTATGGGTGCAGTGTACAATGCTATATAATATATTAGGGTTGTTAAGCAAGTAGATCCTAAGATTTCTCACCGCAAGAAAAAAATTCCCTTTTTAGCTTTTGTTGTTGTTGTTGTTGTTGTTGTTGTATGTGTGTGTGTGTATATATGATGGATGTTAACTAAACTTATTGTGGTAATCATTTCATAATATATGCAAGTTAAATCATTCTGCTGTACACCTTAAACTTACACAGTGCTATATGTCAATTATATATCAACTAGGGGCCTGGTGCACAAAAATTTGTTCACTCGGGGTCGTGGGGGAGGTTCTCTCAGCCTGGCCTGTGACCTCTTACAGTCTGGGACCCTTTGGGGCATGTCCACCTGCTGGCATGCCTGGCCAGCGTGGGTGAGGGGCTGATGGTTGCCAAGCCCCCCAGTGAGGACTCTCACCCCATGGGGGTGTGGCCAGACTGGGTGAGGGATTGAGTGTCGTTTTCAGGCTGCTCACAGTCCCTTCAGGGTTCGGGTCCCTACTGGGGTGCCTGGGCAGTCTGGGTGAGGGGCTGAGGGCTGTTTTCAGGCTGCCCACAGCTCCCATTGACCAATGTCCCAGCGAGGCTGGCTGGAATAAGGTTTCTGGGGGTTATTTATCTTCTATAATTGAAATTTTGTTGCTTTGAGCAGAGGCCTAGGCAGGCAATGAAGCCTCCTGTTGACTTCAGCTCTGTGGCTTCTATAGTTTAAACATTGTTGCCTTGAGCAGAGGCCCAGCTGGCCTAGGCAGGCAGTTTCCTCCATTGCAAATGGAAGCCTCCTATTTGCTCTACCTCCATGGCTGCCAGTCGTCATCTTGGCTGGGTTAATTTGCATACAGCCACTTTGATTGGCTGGTGGACGTGGCTTAGGTGTCTCGGAGTGATGGATAATTTTCATATTACTCTTTTATTAGATTAGATAAGCTGGGAAAATAATTTTATATAATAAAAGAGTAATATGCAAATCGACTGAATGGCACAATGACTGGTCGCTATGATGCACACTGACCACCAGGGGGCAGATGCTCAATGCAGGAGCCACCCCCTGGTGGCCAGTGCGCTCCCACAGGGGGAACACTGCTCAGCCAACAAGCCAGGCTGATGGCCATCTAGTGCAGCGGTGGTGGCAGGAGCCTCTCCCACCTCCGCAGCAGTGCTAAGGATATCTGACCTGCCCATAGGGGGTGGGCCTAAGCCATCAGTCAGACATCCCTCTAGGCTCCTGGGCTGCTAAAGGATACAGGCTAGGCATGAATGTCATGCACCGGGCCTCTAGTATAATTATAATACTACCATAAAAAAAAACAGGTGGGGGAATTTGGGTTTGACAGTCTCAATCAACTTTGAAACAACTTTCAGTTATTCTTAGTTAAAATATCTCAATTTGGTGAATTATCTTCATGTTTATATATCAAAGTCAGTGCCAATTAATGGGATAATTAATTTAATGTTTTGAGTAACTGAAATTTATTGAAGGTTTCAAACAAAACTTGTGCCTTTGTTCCAAATTCTGTCTTTGAATTTTGAAAAATCTATTACTTTCCTCTTCTTCCTTGGCAATTAGAAAATAGGATCTATTAGCATTTTTAGTTAAATTATTTAATTAAAAATTGTTAGTTATAGAAAATATGGAAAATAACAAAAAAATATAAAGAGGAAAAATTCTCACATAACCATAGTCCCAGACATTACTAATATTTTGGGGTGAGTATATCCTTATGCTTTTTTTCTAGGCATTTTTGTTATGGCATTATGCAAATAATGCATCACAGTTTTTTGTTCACTTAACAATAGAAAAAAAGAATTTTCTCATATTAATACAAACTCTTATAGCAGATTATTCCACTCATCATTTTAATATCTGCATTCCATGATGAGATTGTGCCATAAATTATTTAAGTGATTTTCTATTTAGACATTTGGGTTTTTAATTTTTCACTGTTTTATATAATGCAGCAATGTGCAACTTTATGTACAAAGGGGTTTTCTAATTTAGGATAATTTTCTTAACTTTGATTTTCCAGAAATGAAGTTCTTTTTTAAACAGCCTTTTATTGAGTACTAGGGGCCTGGTGCATGAAATTCGTGCACGGGGGGGGGGGGTCTCTCAGCCCAACCTGCCCCCTCTCACAATCTGGAACCCCTCAGTGGATGTCCTATGATGGCCCCAGTCTGCCAGGCGCCTTTTGTGTGTGTGTGTGTATGTGTGTCTGTGTGTGTGTGTGTTGCCACTGGGGACCTGCCCCCAGCCACATCTGAGGCTCGGAGCAGTCCTCCTGTGTGTGTCTACCTGCTGGGGACCTGCCCCCAGGCACACCGTGGAGGCTTGGAGCAGAAAACCCCTCTATGTTGATCTCTCAGACTCTTGCCCTCCCCTGCATGTTGTTCTCTTTTTTGAGCTGTGGCCAGGGCTGGGTGCTGCCTGCCTCCCAAGCTTGCTTACTGCCCATCTTCCTCCAGCCACCAGAAAGCAGGGAAAACCCCGCCTTGAGGTCAGGCCAGCCTTTTCCTGCTCCCTGATCCCTGGAAAGGACCTGGGGAGCCGCCAAACAGGCCCCTAGCCCCCAAGAGCTTGCTTTCCCACTCCCCAGTGCCCCCCAAAGGGCCTGGGGAGCCGCCAAGCAGGCCGCTGACTCTTTCCCACTCACCGGTCCCCTGTTGCCTTCCTTTCCCATTCCCCAGTGCCGCCAAGGGGTCTGGGGAGCTGCCAAGCAGGACCCCGGCCCCTGCAGGCTTGCTTTCCTGCTCCCCGGTGCCCCGCAAAGGACCTGGGCAGCCACCAAGCAAGCCGAGACACCCCCGCTGCCTCTTTCCCACTCACCGGTACCCTGCAGCCTTGCTTTCCTGCTCCCCGGTGCCCTGCAAGGGGCCTGGGAAGCCCACCAAGCAGGCCACCAACCCCCTGCCACCTCTTACCCGCTCCCCGGTGCCCCGCAAAGGGCCTGGGGAGCCGCCAAGCAAGCTGCCAACCCTGCCGCCTCTTTCCCACTCACGGGTCCTGGGTCCTGCGCTGTTCCGCCCTGCAGCCGCTCTGTGCACTCGGGAGGTCCCTCAGCCCCGCCTGTGCCCTCTCACAGTCTGGGACCCCTCTGGGGATGTCCACCTGCTGGCGTGCCTGACTAGCCTGGGTGAGGGGCTTTAAGGCTGCCCACAGCTCCCATTGACCCAATGTCCCAGCAAGGCTGGCTGGACACAGGTTTCTGGGGTTTCTTTATCTTCTATAATTGATGCTGTTCCCTTAAGACGAGGCCTCCTACTAAGGAAGCCTCCTCTCTGCTTCACCTCGCAGCATCTATAATGAGACAATGTTGTTACTCTTAGACTCAGGCCCTCAGCTCCCGAGGATTCTATGATTTATACATTGTTGCAAACGTGTTTTGCTTTGAGGCAAGGATAAGCGAGCCTGAGCGGAGCGCAGACAGTTTCACTTTCACTCCTGCTGCAATGGAAGCTGCCATTTACTCCATGAGTGGCGGCCACCATGTTGGCTGGGTTAATTTGCATACAATCACTTTGATTGGCTGTTGGGCGTCCCGAAGAAACAGTCAATTTCAATATTACGCTTTTATTAGTTAAGATTAGTGGCCCAGTGCACAAAATTCATGCACATTAAAAGGGAGTTAGAGGAAATATTTTAATATTGCTATTTGCCTTTCTCTATAATAGAAGTGTCAGAGATGAAAGAAAATTAGTAAAATGTATATGAAAATCTCCCTCCTGTCAGAGTCTGGGGTGCGCCACGGGACCCAGAGTCAAGTCCCCCTCACCCCCCCCGCCCCATGTGCCTCAAAATCACATGAGACCCAGAACCGGTAGCCCCACCCTCATTGGACAAGACCCAGACCTGGTTGGCCCCACCCCTGTCAAGCCCTGCCAGGTAGGGGGTGCGGCCTCAGGTCCCCCACCCTGACCCGGTGCCATGCAGCCTCAGGTTTCTGCTGATAGGTCGTTATGGCATGATGGCGTGATGGTCATTTGCATATTAGCCTTTTATTATGATAGTTCACATGCCCTACACTTCACCCATTTAAAGTATACAATTCAATTGTTTTTTATATATTTGCAGATATGTGCAAGTATCACCACAGTCCATTTTAGAACATTTTTATTACCTCCCAAACTTTGTATGCTTTACTTATTATTTTTCTAATCTACCCCCCTACACCCATCTTCCATCAACTCTAGGCAAACACTACTTTATTTCCTGTCTCTATAGATTGCCCTGTTCCAAATATTTCATATGAATAGAATCAAATAATATGTGGTCTTTTGTTAATTGACTTCTTTCACTTGGCATAATATTTTCAAGGTTTATCCATGCTGTGGCATCTATCCATACTTTATTCCTTTTTATAGCTGAATAATATTACATTGTATGAATATACCATATTGTTTATTCATTTGCCAATTTATGGACAATTGGATTGTTTCCATCTTTCGACTTTTGTGATTAATGCTGCTATAAACATTTGTATACAAGTTTCTGTGTGGACCTATGTTTTCATTTCTTTGGGATATATATATATATATATATATATCCTAGGAATGGAATTGCTGGATCATAGGGCTAGAAATGTAAATTCCTGTTTAAAAGAGCTTGTATACAATTAAATCTCTTAATATTTAGCTCCATATTGCTTTTCTAAGTGTGTTGAATTAACTCTTAATTCAGTGATTGAAGATCTAACAATTATTTAGTCAGTTGGTTCTAAGGGAGTAATGATGTCCCAGAGTAAAAGGCTAAGACAGTATTGTCCAATATAAATATAAACCAAGTCATATATGTAATTTTAAATTTTCTAGTATCCACATTATTAAAAGTAACAAAAATAGGTTAAATTAATTTTAATAATAACTTTATTAAACTCATTATATCTTACCTTTTCAACCTGCAATCAATTTAGAAATTATTACTGAGGTATTTTATCTTCTTTTGTATTCACATTGTTTCCAAAATCTAGTATTTATATTAGACTTTGGCACATCTTCATTTTAACCAGTCATGTCTTGAGTGCTCAATAGCCTCATGGAGTTTGGCTGACTACATCTTCTTTAGAAGGCAGCAGGAAGTTACTTTTAAAACATATGCTCAGATTTAGTTTCACTCATCTTCCTCTTTTTAATAAAAAAAATGAAGCAGGAACAAAACTTAGCTGACTAAAAATCCTCCTAGGTTGTGAGTGGTTGACTATTTACTGATTTCACACATGACATATTTCTACTTGATGAGTGACAATGTATAACGTGTGGGAGGAAAGACAGTTTTAGAGCATCCACTCTTTTTTTTATTGATTAAGGTATTACATATGTGTCCTTACCCCCCCCCATTTCCACCCCTTCCCCCTCACCGCCCCCCCCCAAAGACCTCAACCCCTGCTGTCTGTGTCCATTGGTTATGCTTATTGCATGCATACAAGTCCTTTGGTTGATCTCTTCCCCTTACCCCCTCCCTCCCCTACCTTCCCTCTGAAGTTTGAGCATCTGATCAATGTTTCTCTGTCTCTGGATCTGTAAAAAGGAAGGATCTCCTACCATTTGCAGCAGTATGAATGGAGCTGGAGAGCACTATGCTAAGCGAAATAGGCCAGTCAGAGAAGGATAAATACCACATGAACTCACTCATTTGTGGAATATAGTGAACATCATAAACTGATGAACAAAAGCAGATCCAGAGCATCCACTCTTAGTTCAGATACTTGGACAAACCCTGGGGCTGCTTTTGCTTCTGGGATCTACGTGACTGCTGAATGCTAAGCACCAAGGCTAACGTTGTCCAAAACTGGGAAACAGTTTCCTTTATTGGGTCTCTAATGATGAAACGAACAGGAAAGAAAGAAAGCAAGAAACAGATTTCATTGTACTCTGCTGGTGAAAACCACGTTGTCCAATTTATTTTTCTCACAATACAAAGTGTGTAATTTGAGATTCTGTATAGTCCCAGGACGCAATGACCCTTCTCTGTTGTATGGGAACTGCCTGCCATGCATAATTGTTTTTCCAAAAGCATATCAGGTCATAGATGCAGAGAATGGGGAAAGGGTCCGTGGTGACCTCAGGCAGGTTTTTTACTGGTAGGAATCAG
Organism: Murina feae; assembly: GCA_004026665.1. Taxonomy (NCBI): domain Eukaryota; kingdom Metazoa; phylum Chordata; class Mammalia; order Chiroptera; family Vespertilionidae; genus Murina; species Murina feae. The sequence continues at coordinate 34,986 of PVJC01006618.1, forward strand.
TTGGGTAGTTATTACCCCCTGGCGCTGCTAATGAGTCTAGTTGGGAAAACGAAGCTGCTAAGCATTCCACAGCAGATTGCACTGTGGTCCCATCTTCGGAGTCTTCTTGAGGTCTGCTGAGCATCTAAAGATAATTTTCAAGTGTTTTGCATAGTATAGAAATTGAACTGTTTTTTTCCGTTTGAAAAGGAACATGTTATTTGGAAGCATCATTAGTTGTTGATTAATTTGTGCTTCTGTAAGCTAAGTATTTTACTGGGTTCATAAAATAGTTTAAAATGTTTAAGTATATTAGTATGCATTAAAACCAACTTATTCATAATATTCTTGGGAAAAGTCGACCATCTCTTCCAAGAAGGTATTTCCACTACTAATTCAAATTGCCTCTAAGCAACCCATATAGACACAATACAGTGCAGTCATTCAGAGCAGGAAGTTCGATGTGGAGAGACCTCCACCTTCTACCAGTCCTGTCACCGGAAGCAAGTTATTTTTCTTTGCGTAATAGGCCTCTCCTAAATATAGGAACAATGAGAGCTATTTTAAGGATTGCATAAAATCCTTAAAATAATGCATATATGGCACTTAGCTGAATACCCATCACGGCTGTCTTTGTTGTGGTTTCATCTTTTTTTCATTTTTGGTTATTATTCATACATACATCTCATGTATTCCAAGCTATCATAGCATAAAGAATAGCAAGTAAAAAAGCCCAAGGAATAGTAAATAATCAAACAATAATTATTATATGGCCCAACTGCAATGCTGGGAGAGGAAAGAAAGCATGGCTATTCCGTCAGTTGTGAGAACTAGGGAAGAGAAGACTGGAGTGATAGGAAGAGGAAGTAGTAGGAAACATTACAGTAACATACTTACTACGAAGATGCTTTACTAATACACTCCACCTATTGTAATTAATTCAATACCTACTTATTGAGCAATAACTATATGCAAAATGTTGTGCTTGGTGTGAGGGTTACAAAGATTGATATGTAACCCGCCTCCAGTAATTATGAAGCCCAGCAGAGGGTTATTTTTATTACTGTATGAACCACCTTGCCTTGCTTGCCACCCCAGCTTCTTGATTATAAGCAGAAATGCTATCTTGCTTACACTTATACCTCTGCACTGAGCACAGTACTTAAGAAATGTTTGCAGACTCCTAACCGGTTTGGCTCAGTGGATAGAGCGTCGGCCTGCGGACTCAAGGGTCCCAGGTTCGATTCCGGTCAAGGGCATGTACCTTGGTTGTGGGCACATCCCCAGTAGGAAGTGTGCAGGAGGCAGCTGATCGATGTTTCTAACTCTCTATCCCTCTCCTTTGCTCTCTGTAAAAAATCAATAAAATATATTTTTGAAAAAAGAAATGTTTGCAGAAGTGAATTCCTAAGCATGAAAAGGGAATCAACCACTATTGGATCTCCAGCTGTCATAAGTAAGCTCCTTGAAGGAAAAGACCCATGCTTATAAATTTCTCAAAGCCAAGGAACGTAGATTCTTGATATTAGTTTAGCACAGTGATTTTTAAACTCCTGGCACAATAAACTAATTACTAAAATTCTGCTATACACCAAAAAAATTACATATTTTTTGCCACTAATTTGGCCAAAAAAAAAAAAAGATCTTATTTTGCCTCATTCATACTAGATGACTATTATTGCATTGGCTGTCGTCATTGTTTTATTTGACAATGTAAGGAAAAAGAAGTCGGTGTCCCTGCCTAAATAGTCAGGTATTGCATGTTTTAAAAATTATTGTTGCACACATGTGCCATGGCATACTAGTTTAACAGTTATGCCAATATTAAAATTGCATTATTAAAATGAGAGTTGCTCTGTACTATCAAAATGCAGTTATTGTAGTTTCAATTTTCAGTGGGTTTCTTTAGTCACAGATGCATAAAATACACAATTTCATTGCACTGTTATATCGAAATAAGGGAAATAAAGCAATGAAAATGTGCTCTGATAAACATGTTATTTTTGTTGAAGTTTGGAAAACCTTTTATTTTTCAATGAGATGCTATAAATAAGCTTTTTATTGAATCATAAATGCTGGGACTTCATCATTTATTTTCCATTCAGATTACTTATTTTCCTAAAAAAATAATAGATGCTGAAAAATGTTTAAATAAGGAAAAACTGATGACAGAATATGTGTGTGTTTTCCAGTTCTCATGTAGAGTCAATGAGAGCAATTCATAATACTGTTTCATTGTATTTGGTAAAATTATGTTTTGAGGATGCATCCTTTCTGATGACCTGTGAAGTAAATTGTGCATCATATTATTACTGAACTTTGTTAGACTGTGGAAATTTATAACTGATTCTTTGATAGGCAGAGTAGAGACAGGTTACAGATATTCATTCCTGTTACATGTAGTTATAATTGGTAGTCTGAAATTAGATTCTAATCCACAGCCTAATCCGAGCATGATAACTTTTCATTAATCTGTGATGGGTTTTTTATTTCTTTATTATGAGCTAACTGTGTAAACACGAAAGAATTAATAGTCATCTTGGCAGGACTTAATTCTCAGAGCTCCCTCTGCTGGTAGTGAAAAACAAATTTTACAGAGAGCTTAAGAATGAGGTTAATATTATTACCACCCTTTTGCCATTTATATTAAAGCTAAATTTATTGTCAGACACTTATGCAATAAAGCCAAATGTTTTGGTTTATGGCAAGCCAGCTTTCCCACTAAAGATTAAGTGATATTTTTGTGGTTGAATTAATTAGTCTTTTCATCAGAGAAAATTGAACTATTTTGTATTTAAAATAAATATTTGCCAGTTATACAGAGTAATTTATAACATCACTTATACAAATGATTACCAACAGTTTACATAAATGGAAACAGAACACTTAATAGAGACATAGTGAAGATTTAGTAGCTACCCAAACTACTTCACCCTTCCCTACATAATTCCTATATAACATAAAAACCCACCACATATACCATCCAATAAAACAATTACTTTCTGGGCCAGAGTACCTCAACATAATACATAAAAAGCCATAAAAATTGGAAAAATATATTCAATTTGCAATCCTCTGAGTTAAATACAGTGCTCTTTTAACTTTGAAAAGTACTTTCATATTTACCACCACATTTTATCCTAACAACCCTTGAGATACAACAGGTACTGTCACTCCCATTTAACAGGCATAGTAACTGAGGTTAGGGGCTAAACAATTCTCCAAAATTACACACTAGTTAGTGGATGAGAGCGTTGGGCTCTTCCAGTATGGCCTGAAGGCCTCTCTCTATCAAGTACTATTTATTATTAACCAAATTGTCTTGAATTCCCTCTCCATATTTATGCTACACAATGACCTATTGAGGACACCTCTTAATGAACCCAAAGCCTCTGAGAGCTGTAGACAATTTTAAACTAAGGGTTCTATAAAAGAATCGTAAGAGGGAAAAGAACAGGGCTAGGGGGATCATTTTATCATCTCTATGTTGCTACACAAAGGGTGGGCTGTGTTCTCCTAACTCTGACTTCCAAGATCATTTCAGAAGTGCTGAGTCATGCCATTGTATTGAACCATGAGTTCTAATTGGGTCAACCTCAAGATAAAAACAAATAAGTATCCAGTACTCATGAGTCATCCAGGCCTATAAGCAGAGAGTTTTTTAAAACCAACTCATGAACTTAGCTTTTTTTCCATGCATAAGTGAATAACCTTTTAGCAAAATGTAATGACAGAGTTGAGACCAAGAATTCTGGTCTAACTAACAATCCTCAGAGAAATAGGTTTGATTATTTCAATTCAGTGCATATCATGAAAGCACTCTGGCACAATTGATAGGATGTTCATGAGGAAGGAATATACTGAGACACAGATTAAATTACTTTTCACCCCAAGAGATATTTATAGGGGTGATCTATCAAGGTTATAGGGAAGGACAGTGACATGGCATGTAAGAATGCTCAACCTTAGCTTATATGCTGGAATATAAAGACACTTGCAGTTTCGTCCTTGTTAACTATTATAAATTGACAACTTTTCATTAAAAAAATGTTTTGGTTACAGAAATCACTTCTAAAGATTTATACTTGTTTATCAAGTTGAATAAAAGTACAAAAATGTACCAATCTATTTTACTATAGAAAAGATACTACCTACATCTTAAAAGAAGATGTGTAAAGTTAGTTTCCATAACAAAAATAGTTAATTTATTTTATTATAGAACAGATGCTACTTATATTTTAAAATAATAAATAAAGACCAGAAATATGAAATTATTGTCTTCACAACCATAATATTCATTCAATTGTAAAAAACATTTTTCTGAATAGAAATTGCAGCAAACATTTTGCCTCTAAAAAACCTACCAATACCAAGAGATCAACTCAATTTCAATTACATTTCAATGTTAGATAATACAGATGGATGAAATTGTCATCTTCTAACCCACAATCTCTACTCCAATAGTTCTTAATTGGAATGAAATATGGTCCACCTGACCTTTAGACTTCACATACATAAAAAAAGTTACATTATTTCCTTGGTCTTCTCAACAATTGAGAAAATAGACCTAGTATTCTTTCAAAAGTATAGTAACACTTTAATTATATCTCATATATCTGCGTATTTCATTATTCATAATACAAGAACCAAGGAACCAGGGGGAAAAAAAACTAAAAAAAAAATCAAGGAACAAAAAAAAATAAATCCAGCCGAAGTTTATCCACTTTATTCCTTAGAAAGTTCCTTGGCCCCTCTTTTATAGCCTCTTTCCTCTTATTTCCATATACGTTCCAACAAACTTAGGTTACCCTGGAAGAAAAGTATTACTAGAGGTGGGCATACTGACATGACAAACAGCATGTTATGTATACCAGATACAAAAAAAATTACCACTCTGGTCCAGAGAAAAGGCTCATTGTAAAAAATCCACACAAAATTCCTTCTCTTGTCTGTCACAGGGCATTTTATAATTGAAATGTACATTTTATAATCTCTTCATTTATAATAAGCTGCTGAGCCTTTATGGCATGCTGACTGGATGAGGAGTACTTACTGAACCACTTGGCCTGACTGGACTGTCGCAAACCCAGAGAGAGAGACCCCGGAAAAGGTTTCCACTGGGGAGGGGAGGACATGTTTCTTCCTCCATGCCTGAATGCAAACCTTTAGCTTCCGAGGCCCAGAGGAGGGTCTGGGGGAGAGAAGGGGAGCAGCCAGAGTTGGCAGCCCATGTAACTTATCCATGTAGACCACTTCTACAGAGTCTCCACGACAGCTTCTTCTGCTCTACCTGTACTTCAGCTCAGGAGAGCTGAGTCGCCGAACCCTTCTGGGCAGCATCCAGCAGAGGTGGGAGTAAAGATTTTCTCCTTTTGATGTTGAGACAGTGTGACAAGAGCAAGAAATGGAAATTCCGGGTTACATACTTCGTAACCAGTTGTCCTCCACAGCCATAAATCATGGCTAAAACAGAAAGCCATACCAAATATATTCTGCCAATTGAACTTTCAATGCTAAATTAAAGCTCCATTTTTTTCTCTCTGTAAATATTATCCTGGTTTGATGAAGCCATAGTTCCTGTGTTTCTTTGGTTCTTTCCTGAAATGTTAATCAACAAAAGTGGAAATATTCTGCAGAGAAAGTGTCAAAAGATAAATTTCTGATTTTGAGTGGATATAATTAAGAATCTTTAAGCAACCTTTTGAAAATCTCTAGTGATTAAGTGGAGAATCTCAAAGTGATTAATTGAAACTGGGTTCTCAAACTTCTATAGTATGAAGATTCTTTGCTGCAAGTTCTTGAACTTTTAGTATCTGCTGATTAGGAAGCTACATAGTAATGACAAGCTATTGCCAGGTTAATGATTAGTTTAATTTTAAGTTAGCTTGCAATTAATAAATTACATCATCTACATATATTTGAAAAGTAACAGTTTATATATATGAGGGACACAAATTCAGAATCCATTTACACATCTTCTATGGTAACTCCAAGGGAACATAGAGACTAAGTCCATAGGTTGGACAGTACTGCTTTAGAATAACTAAACATATGAAAATAATAAAAGCTGAAGGAACATCTGACCATTTTGAATGTAGGCATGTTTTATATTTTAAATTTGTGTATTAAATGTATTAGAGTGACATCAATCTATACTAATAATCTATTCTAATAAAAGGAGAATATGCTAATTAGACCAGACATCTTCCAGACATCCTTCCAGACATCCTTCCGGACAAAGCCATGGTGGCGGGGCTGAGGCAGAGGCGATTCAGGGCAATCAGGCTGGCAGGGGAGGGCAGTTAGGGGTGATCAGGCCAGCAGGGGAGCAGTTAGGAGTGATCAGGCAGCTAGGCAGTGGCAGTTAGTGGCCATCAAGCAGGTAAGCAGAGGTAGTTGGGGTGATCAGGCAGGCAGGGGAGCAGTTAGGGGCATCATGCAGGTAGGAAAAATGGTTAGGGATGATCAGGCAGGCAGGCAGAGGGGTTAGAGGTGATCAGGAAGGCAGGCAGGTGAGCAGTTGGGAGCCAGCAGTCCCGGATTGTGAGAGGGATGTCCGACTGCCCCTGAAGAGTCCTGGATTGGAGAGGGTGCAGGGTGGGCTGAGGGATCCTCCCCATGCATGAATTTTGTGCACTGGGCCCCTAGTGTGTGTGTGTATATATATA
>PVJC01006618.1:41732-54377 GCA_004026665.1 Murina feae
CTGCCTGCCTAGGCTGGCTGAGCCTCTGCTCACAGCCACGCCCACCAGCCAATCAGAGCGGCTGTATGCAAATTAACCCAGCCAAGATGGAGGCTGGCAGGGCGGCTCTGCACTGGGAGCCTCCACGGCCGGCCGGCATAGCTGTGCCAGGTGTGTCAGCTCAGTGGGAGGGGGGGTCTGGCCTGGGGCCTCCTCGGAGCATCCAGGAGCAGCTGTACTGGGTCTGCTGCCTAGCTCCACCCTCGGGAGCCTCTGAGGAGTATCCAGGAGCACCTGTCCCGGGTCCACTGCCTGGCTCCACCCCCTGGGGGCCTCCCCGGGGCATGCAGGAGCACGGGGCCTCTGCAGGGTGTGCAGGAGCAGCCGTCCTGGGTCTGCTGCCTGGCTTTGTCCCTCAGGGGCCTCTGCGGGACACTCAGGAATGCCTGTCCTGGGCCCACTGCCTGGCTCTGCCCTGGGGGCCTCCGCAGGGTGTCCAGGAACACCCGTCCAGGGTCCGCTACCTTCATCCGCCCCCCAGGGGCCTCCATAGGGCGTGCGGGAGCATCTGCTGCACAGTGCGGAGAATCGGAAGCCAGTCCGCTGCCCAGCTCCACCCCGGGTGTGTTTGTTCAGCAGCAGGGCCCCACCGAGGGATTCTGCACCAGCGTCCGCCCCTGGCTTGCCACCCAACTCTGCACCAGGTGTGTCCCCTCAGCGGTGTGGGCCCACCAGGCATGTGCAATCGTGGGCCCGCCGGTGGGAAACGCCCAGGCCTGCACTCACCAGCCTTCCCACCCCCCCAGTGCACGAACCCTGAAGGGGCTGTGGGCAGCCTTAAAATGGCTCTCAGCCCCTCACCTAGGCTGGCCAGGCATGCCAGCAGGTGGACATCCCCCCCGAGGTGTCCCAGACTGCAAGAGGGTACAGGCCGGGCTGAGGGACCCCCACCCCCCCGAGAGCACAAATTTTTGTGCACTGGGCCCCTAGTATATATATAAAAGCCTAAGCGACCAAACATCAAACAACTGGTTGACCAGTCACTATGATGCATACTGACCACCAGCTCAATGCAGGAGCTGCCCCATGGCGGTCAATGCACTTCCACAGCCAACCTCCCACTACTGGTCAACCTCCTGCAGTCCCTCCCCCTGGTCGGCCCCAATCGGCCCCAATAGGGCCAGTTGGCCAACCTCCCATGGTTCCTCCACTCGGCAGGCCAACCTCCTGCAGCCCCTCCCCTCAGCTGGCCAACCTCCTGCAGCGTCTCCTCCTGGCCATCCTCCCACAGCCCCAATCAGCCCCAATCACCAGCCAGGCCAAGGGACTCCACCCTGCACAAATTCGTGCACCAGGCCTCTAGTTGGTTAATAAAATTACTAGATACCAAGTATACAATTCTATAATGCATCATCTGTATGTTGCATTGTGTGTTTACCACACAAAGTCAAATCTCCTTCCATCATCATGTATTTGTCTTTCTTTACCCTTTACTGTCTCCTCCTATCCCCACTTACCTGGTAACTACCATACTGTTGTCTATATCTATGAGTTTTTGTTTGCTTGTTTGTTCATTTGTTGCTTTTAGTTTTATATCCTTCATATGAGTGAAACCATATGATTCTGGACTTTTTCGTCTCACTTATTTTGCTTAGCATGATATTCTCAAGATCCATTGATATTGTTGCAAACACCAGGATTTTATCTGATCTTATGGCTGAGTAGTATTCCATTGTATATATGTACCACATCTTCTTTATCCAGTCTTCTATTGAAGGACATTTCAGTTGTTTCCATAGCTTGGCCACCATGAATAATGCTGCAGTGAACACAGGAATACATATATAAAAATAAGTGCTTTCAATTTTTTTCAGGTAGATACCCAAAGAAGGCTTGCTGGGTCAGATGGTAACACTATTTTTAATTTTTTTGAGGAGCCTCCATACTGTTTTATATAGTGGCTGTTCCAGTTTACATTCAAATGTGGATATGTTTTAAATTGTCAGGAACCTGGAAACAGCTCACATTGAGTGTCCTGCCTTTCTTTTTAAAGATCAAATACATTTTGAATATAAATAGGATAAACAGAAACCAAAACCTAAATGCTTGACTGGCATTGAGACAAAAGACTTTACATTTTAACATAGGAAGGGATATCAACAAAAACGAATACTTATGTGGGGAAAAAATTTGGTTTTCCTTTCTCTCTTTTATTCTAGAAAAATATAGGCAAAGGCAGAAACATATAAGACCATTAGGTAGTAGAACCGTGTAGTGGCTAAGCTCCTAGTTTTGAGAGCCAGATAAACCTGGGTTTGACAGCAGGCCTCAGCCCTAACCAACTGTAGACTCTTCAGTTTCTTGATACCATTTTTCATCTGTAAAATAGAAATAGTGCCTACATTAGGAAATGGTGGTAAGGGTTGAATGACATACTTGTAAAGTGCTTGGTGCATAGGAAGAGCTCAAAAAAATGGTGGCCACTGTTATTATTAGTGAGCTTTGCGTGTAAATGGATATTCTCATGGGTTTTATTTTCAGAAAGCTAATGTTTTTTGGTATACACAGAGAAAGGACAAATTACAGACAGACCTAAAAGCTAGATCTCCAAAATGCAACAGAAGTGTCCTCACTCCACTGAAGTCAACTCTAAGAGATGAGAGAAGAAGAAGGAATTTTTATCACTGTTTAGTTTGTGTGCTTGGCCTCTTTGCTGAGGCCACAAGTAAATGGTCCCTATACTCTTGGTATTATGGGTACCACTTGCAAAAGAATTAAACCATTTTCTTGTAAAAAATAAAAAAGTAAAAAGCCTGTACACTTAACAGAATGTCTGAGACAAATGTGGACTATGACAGAGACATAGCTTTTGGACCATCTTAGTGTTTGAGGGAAATTTACAGGTTTCATTTGTGAAAGGTCGACATTGCACTTTTTCTTTAATAGAACATTAATTCCTTTCACCACCCCTTCAAAAGAACAGCTGAAAAAACAAAACAGCTCACATATATGTTGTGGATCTAAGCTGGAAAACCCAGTTTCCACTTCTCATTCTTGTATAATTCTGAATATTTTGCATTTCTTTTACCTTGACAATAAGTAGGTATAAAGATCTACTTCTTCTTATTTGGCAGGGTGGGTGCAGTGGGAAGACTCAGCTTAGCATTTTCTTTATTCTTGAAACTTATTAAAGTCCTTAGGAGGCAAACATTTAGCTTCACTTGAAATAAAGATTGTAACACCAAGTGAGTGTCGTTGGTCCTTCAGGGATTTTCTTGAAGTCTGCAGAAAATCATCCTGATAGCACCTGAAAGATCAGGAGGGGATAGTTCAATTACAGTCGGGAAGTGCTGCAACGAAGACCTGCACATAATTCTCACAGTGCTCATTACCTCTGGCTTTCTGCCTTAGCAACTGCCATGTACTACATCAAGCGTGTAAATGTTCTATGCAGAATGCTTTTTTGTCACAGCCTTTGAGCCCGCAGAGCCCAGGCAAGGAAGACTAAGAGAAAGTTAGCGTAAGACATGTGGGACCCAGTTCTCTAACTTTTCAAACTATTGAGATGATAATCGTGAAATGCATGATGAATAAGAATATCTATCTGTACTACATAACTATCAGTTGGTTAAATCGTATAACAATTCCGTGAAAGATATAAAAACTGTTAGCATCTTCATTTGGATTTGTTTGGTGGATTGTTTTCTAGTATAAGCTTTAAGAATTCATTCAGTGTCAACCATCAATATAGGCCTATGTGTCCTAATTCCTCTAATCTGTTATGCTTTCCTGAAGTTATATATAAGGTCTGGGCTTTGTTCTATCAAATTCTGTTTTGGGTTTACTAGTAGTCTTCTATCATTCATAAACTATTCCCCACGTATTTATTAAGCTACTACTGTATGCTAGGCACTAAGTATACATAGGTATGTGCTCCCTGCCTTTGCATGGGTTACAATCTGTAGGAGAGACGAAAAGTAAACAAATAAATATGCAACTACAAATTGTGAAACATGCTTAGAAGGAAACTAGTAGGGAGCAGTTGACAATCAAACAGAGAGGGCCTCTCTGGGGTGACATTTAAGACACAGTGTGCAAGGTGAGAAGTGCCCAGAGCTTTCTAGGAAGGAGGAACAGTAGGATATGCTCAAGGATTTCTGGGTGTTCCCAGGACCCACTGAAGGCCCCTGTGGCTGAGACAGAGCAGGTAAGAGGCAATGTGGGGGCTGTGTTGGAGAGATGGTGGGACCAGATCATGCAGGGCTTTCTTTGGGTTTTCTAAATTGCAATGAGAAGCCTTTGAAAGGTTATAAGCAGAGAAGTGACATGTGTATTTAAAGGAGTCATTTAATACCCCTCTATAATTGCTCTGTGCTGAATGGACTGGGACCATTGCAATTCATTGCTAATACTGGAACCAGGAAGACAAGAAGGAAGCATTTGCAATTGGCCATGCCATTGGAGTAGTTCTCGTCATTTTACTTCAAGAGAAGCTATAAATGCGACGAGAGTAAACTCCAAGGCAAGAGAGCACTGTGCTGCTAACCAAACTTTGTGTAGTATTTATATGTCCAATTACTTAATTTCTCTGAGCATCAGTTTTTCTGAAGAAATTTGCTGGCCTTGAAAAGTTATATTAAGGATTAAATGACAAAATTAATGAGTGAGAGGCATCTAATACCATGCTTGGCACAGAGTAGGTGCTCAATAAATTATATTGTTATTATCGTTTTCAATTTTGCTGAGAAAGTCTTTTTATAAGTAGTGTCTTATTATTGGATAATTGTTAATTTTGCTGAGTTCTTACTTTGTGTCAGGCACAGTTATACACCTGGTCATATTTAATCTTGAACAAAACTCTGTAAAGTAGGTACTATTATTATCATTATTCCCACTTTACAGAGAAGGAAATCAGGCTTAATTTGACAAAGGTCAAAATAGACAGGCCCTACCCTTGTCATTATACCATGGTGTCTCAGGCCACACATGCTCACTAAAGGCATTGCTTTGTCACAGGGACATTGTAACGTGCGGGCGGGAGTACGAACTGTGATAGGGAAGACAGAAATTTTGTATGAAGCTATTTATAAATAAGTTCTAAAGATCACATAGACTGCCATCAAGCGAGAGATCCAGGGACAATCTTAGCATCAGGAAACGTGTGTGTGTGGGGCGGGGGGGGCGGGTAATGTTTGTGGTCGTTTTTGTCAAAGGGAAAAAAATACAGTTAAAAGTCTCCTAGTGGCAAAAGTTTAAATAGATTTTAATGATATATGCTCTGAGTGGGAAAAAAACTGTTCTTCATTATGCCCAAAATAAAGTAAAATTTGACTTTTTCGCTTTTTAGTGATATATAGGCTATACCCCACACTGTGCCCTCACAGGGCATATACAAAGGGAAGACTGAATTCATTAATAACGTAAGGACGCCCACATCTGGTTGATCCTCCCAGGTGAATGAAAGCAAATCCTGATTTAGCAGATGGACACTGCACTGTTTCCTGATGGTAAAATCGCCAGATGTTTAGAGATTCCACAAGTACAAAGGCAGAAGGAAGCGCGTTAATGATGAGGTTTCTGGCACACCTTTGAATTTCTTACTTTTCACACTACATTTTCTTGCACATCAGGTGCATGTTCATGCGTTGCGCCATTACTTGAGTTTAATTAAAATAGAATTTTACTCTAAAATATTTTATTCTAAAAATAAGGAGCAAGGGGAATGTTATTATGTACCATCACCAGGCTTCACCAAACATTATTCAAAGCTTGAAAAAAACACCTATTGTTTTGTTTCCCATTAATTTTCTTTTGCAAAAGCCCTTGGCAAGGCCTGGGCCAGTAATACCAGCCCTTGTGGAATGACTTGCCCATGCTCCCTGGCTCTGCATCCTTGGCTGTGCAGGGGAGCCTCTGGCAGGGGGATCATTGCAGGTTTGCTCCAACACTTTACTAAGCTGTAGCCATTATTTTTAAGCCTCCTATCCTAAAAAAAAAAATGTTAGGCCCACTTTCATTCATGAAGGGGAAAGTGTGGAGGCCTTAATGCTGGGGAATTGCTGTGAGGACTCTGGTGCCAGTAGGGCTGTAGGAGGAAGATTATTCCATGATGGGTAAGAGCGTAAGAGTGATAGCTGTGCAGAGAGCAAAACCTGGGTTCCAGTCCTGGCACCAGCATTTATTAACCATGTGGCCTGTCCTTCGACCAGTTACTTCACCTCTTTATGTCTTAGATCTGTTTCCTCTTCTGTGCAATGGGGAGCCTCATGCATACCTCAGAGGATTGTATTGGCAATTACATGACATAAGGGGTAGAAATGCACTTTGCACATTGCCTAGTATAGGGTTAAGTCCTTAAAGAAAGAAGAAGAAATCAGAGATTAAAAGGAAACTGTACATCGTGAATTTCCGCGTACATTGCCTCAGATGACAACACAGTCTCCCTTCCTTTGGCCTCAGGATATTTCCATTTGATCCCTGGAATGAACTAGCTTCTGCTTATTTGTTCCAAACCTGTCTTGATCACTCCAGTAATGTAAGTTCTTGGCCCTATGTACAGTGTAGCAAATGTGGACAACAATATTGCATTATAATCACCAAACTTGCTGAGATTAGATCTTAATTACCCCCCAAAAAAGAAACAATAAATATGTGAGGTGATAGCAATAGCAATCCTATTATAATATAGAAATGTATTAAATCAATGTGCCATACATTTATACTATGTTATATGTCAAATATGTTTCATTCATTCATTAACTAATTAATTAATCAGGGTCCTGGATTTTCCTCGAATGGAGCTTCCTCTTACAAAACTGAGAGCTGGCCAAGGGGTCCACCCAGCACAGCTCTCTTGTCTCAGTTTCTCTTTTAAATGTTAAGAAATTTGGCCTTCTGAGTCCCATCTGAATACAGAAACAAGCGACAAAACACACACACACACACACACACACACACACAAGTTGCTTTCTCCAAGAGTCTTTTCCGTGTTCTTTCAATGGGTGAAGCTGCCCACGGGTTAAGTGCTGTGCTACCAACTGAGTGAAGAGAGACATACCCTGAAAAAGTAAGGCCAAAGTTCCCTTTTTCCTAGTCTTTCTCAAACTACCTGCTGGGTGACTGTTTAATTAGTGGGCAAACAGTGATTCCCAGAAATTATGGAGTCTTTAGTGTTCACAACGATATAGTTCCTAATGTTTTTTTTTCCCAGCAATATATACAACTATTTCCTACTATTAAGTAGCAGGCTAATCTGAATATTAACTATCTGCCAATTTCAACACACCTCTCCTATAAACATTTCCTTCCTGGGTAGGGAGGAAGCCCAAATGATAGGGTCCTGGGTAGTCCTTTAACTTTCTTTTTTATGTTTGGTGCAGAGCATCTGATCATTTCCAGGTGTTGCAGAGTTTCTCAGGGTCCCCTTGTTATTTCTCCCCTCTTGGAGCTCCTTTGGCAATGAATGTGACCATGAGTCCAAAGCCATAAAGGATGTGTTCACCACTTCCCTCTTATGTCTGTCTCTTTATTTAACCACAAGTTCACTGTCTTTATCCATGTTAATTCCCCGAGGTATTCACACAGCATTTGTGTTGACTGCCTTAATTTTGATCTTCTCTAATCATTCCCTGCCAGATGGTAGTTAAAGTTTAATGGCCCCTGTAAAAATAGTTCCCTTTCTTCTTTCATCAGTCATGTGTGTTTACTTAGCTAACTGCTGGATGTTCAGAGTGAACACAAAGTGACCACCAACAAAATGAATTCAACAAACACATTGGCTTAATACTTTTCATGGTAGCTAAAGATGTTGCCTGCCATTATCCACTCAGCCATTATCCTTACCTTTTATCGTCTTCCCTTTCTATTTTGTTAGTTTTCTTTCCTTTTTACCTCCCTTTTCGGGTTGTTTGGTGGTAAGCCACAAGATCGTTGGGCCTGGCAGCTGTCAGTATCCAACAATTAAAGTGTGTGGACATGTCTGGATACAATAGCATTTAAATGCTAAATAAATGGCATTTGGCATATCTGTAGAGCTTTCCTTGCCACACCCCTAAGATGTGTGGGTAGGCATCATCCTTTATGTTTCAGACTAGCTACCTAACTCTCAGCAGGCCACACAAGAGGCTGGGATAGAAAGTTGGCATTTTAAAGGAACAAAATGAAGAAGCAGATAGCTATAACAAATTCCTCTCTAAATAAATAGTATACCCTTTGTGCCTTTAGTGCATCTTACTATCCTTTCTAAACTAGCTAGCTCAGAAATAGCAGCTAAATAAGGATTGTACTTTACGCCATTTTACAGACGAGGTAACTGAGATGAGTCATATCGCGTGGCTCTTGCCAGGCCACACACACATCACTAGAAGTATCCTGTCACTTCGATTTACAGTCAACTTATTGAAATATGTAGGAGCTATTTAAAAATAAATAAAACTAACCGAACAAAAAATTAGTAGCATTTTTAGAGCAAGCATTCTGGGTGACTTTATACACACATACCACTTAAAGCCTATAAAACATAGGCGTCCAAGGCAGGGGTCTGCAAACTCCTGCCCGAAGGCCAAATTCAGCATGCTGCCTGTTTTTGTAAATAATGTTTTATTGGAACATAGTCACTCTCATTCTTTCACATATTGTTTATGGCTGTTTTCACACTACAATAGCATTGTTGAGTCGTTTCAGCAGAGACTATATGGCCTGCAAAGCCTAAAATATTTACTGTCGGGCCTTTTACAGAAAGAGTTTGCCGACCCTGCTCCAGGCCTTTGAATTACAGCACTGCATAAATAATTAATTAATCCCTTCTTATGATTCAGGAATGCTACTAGGTGTTGTTACCGAACGCTGTTTAAAACGATGTTGATTTTAAATGGCATTTCAAAGGATTCCAAAATCTTCTACTAAAATTTTCATCTCAGTTGTACTGATCACCTTGACAAGTTAAGAAACTACAAATATTCAACCACTCCTTGGTCATTTGGAAAGCAATTCCTGCCATTGGTAGGAATTAGAATGTAGGCAAAAGATATCCCAACTAACTATTAATCAGGGGGCGGGACATGTGTTACTATTTGGCCAGTTTTGCAAATTTGGGGCAAGAACTGTAATCCCTCTGGGCTTTTGTTTCTTCCTCTATGAATGGATGCTGTGTATAAAATAACCTCTAGCATCCCTTGTAGCACTAATGTTCCATTGTCTATATTCTTCCCAAAGTGCAAGTAGCCCCTTCTCCCCTCCAATCCGCTGCCAAAAGGAAAGCTTCTACGCTCTTGTGGGAATATAGTTAGTCCCATTTTTTAAACAGCCCCTGCAGGCAGATTTTAATTCTAGGCAACTTTGACTTGAATATCCTTGAAAGAGAGATGATACTCCAAAATGAATAACATTAAGTACTCCCATGCCAAATATCTATGTCTTTACAAACAGAAGACTTGTACCCTTTAGACATGAGGAAGTATGTCCAGACACAGAACAAATAAGGTGTCAACTTTCCACAAACATTTTGAAGGATGAATTAAGAAATTTAACTGATTAATTTTAAGCTTCTTCTTATATTAAAACAAATAAAGCCATGTCCTGGAGTAACCTGCAAAAATCAGCACGAATTTTAAAAGTAAAATGCAACCCTTCAAAGAAATTTTGTTCATGAGGAAGGTTCCCTGATTTTACATTGGAGCCCTTCTTCATCCCTTGTCCCCTCACACAAAGGGCTGGGCTGTTCACTGTTCCTGGTCCCTGAGGGACTACAAGGGAAGAGTTAGAGAGCCAGTGCCTTGATGAAAGTGGGTTCTCAGCTTCCAATGTAAAGACTGCCTCCTATACTTTTGAGTCACTGTACCAGGATTTATATTCAGACTTATTACTGTATCTGAAAACTTCTGACTGGCTCTGAGAAGTTTATTTCAACAATATGTGTGTAAATGAACATTTAGACTGGCCCAGATTTATAAATTCCCAGAAGTGTGTGTATGTTATCCTGATGTTTCAATAAATTACTGTGGGTAGAATACAAGCATTATACATCAACCAAATCATCTCTGAGTTCCCTTCCAAGCAAGAGAGGCAGTAGGAGAAGGAGGAATGGAGTGGGAATAAACCAGAAGGTTCTGCCATTAACTTATGGTGTGAACCCTAATCAAGCTTAACAAATCTGGGCTGTGGTTTCTTTATCTGTGAGTTAGAGGTTGGAAATAGAGGCAGGCCCACATGTGTCAAATGTGAAATTCTTAGTAAGTTACAACTGCTATAAAAATGTTTTTTGCATTATCTTCTACTCATTATCCTATGTCTGGCATAGGATACAACTAATCTCTTATTTTAGTGATGAAAGTAATAAACACCATAAACAATGCAGGTATCTATACTAATAAAAGGGTAATATGCTAATTAGACCAGACATCCTTCTGGACAAAGCCATGGTGGCAGGGCTGAGGCAGAGGCAGTTAGGGGCAATCAGGCTGGCAGGGGAGAGCAGTTAGGGGGATCAGGCCAGCAGGGGAGAGCAGTTAGGGGGATCAGGCTAGCAGGCAGGTGAGCAGTTAGGAGCCAGAGGCCCCAGATTGCGAGAGGGGGTCTGGATTGGATAGAGTGCAGGCCGGGCTGAGGGACCTCCTGCCCCTGTGCATGAATTTCATGCACTGAGCCTCTAGTCAGAAGAATAATTTGGAATATAGTAAGTAAAAAAAACAACAATGTTAATTGGGTGATTACATATTTAAAGAAGCTACTATAATGAGACTCAACAATAATAAGGCTTAAGAAACAAATAAGTTTATTTCTCAGGTAACAGTAACAACAGGTGGGCAGCTCTGTGCCACAAAGCCATTCAGAGATGAGGCTGATGACAGATCTCCCTCTCCCACATGTGGCTTCCAAGGCCATTGGTTGTTGTCATTTCAGCCATAAGGAAGACAGAAGCCAGTTAGTCCAGAGCCAGGGATTCATGAGAAGCAAGATACTCATCTCACTTCCATCTAGCTTCCATCGGCAAGAGTTTAGCCACACACATATCTAGCTACCTGAGGGACTGGGAAATAGGAGACCTCATCATAGCCACAGCTCCATTATTATGGAAGAGGAGGAGATTAGATTTGGGAAACCAGATAATTTTTATGATCACTGGAATTAAAGGGGGTTAAAGAGGCAAGTTAGTCAAGTTAGTCTGTTACTTAATGTATAAAAGGTCTATACATATATAAAATATTTCATTTTTATATATAAAATATTTAGATAAAGATAAAAATTCTAATAATTGTAAAACAAGTTCATGATACTCACCCAAGCATTAATAATCTTGGAATGCATATAGTTGAATACCCCCAATTCACTCTCCTCCCTGACCAGAGGGAGCACACTCCTGAGGTTAGTGGATAGCCTTCCCTTCTGTCTTTAAAATTTTACTATATTTTGAAATCAATAAGTAATATGAAGAATAATCTTATTTTTTAACTTTACACAAAGTGGTGCCACACTGCATCTATCAAAATACTTTTTCCCTCCAAAATGTATCTTTTAGATTATTGAAAATGTTGAAAATGTAAACTAAATTTGTTTGTTTTGATTGCCTTATATATTTGTATGACTATGGCTTATTTCCGATTTTTTTATTATTGCAAATGTTGCTGCAAAGAACAAACAAAGTTCTTGCCCTGGCCAGTGTGTCTCGGTTGGTTGAGCATCATCCCATGGACCAGAGGGTCACAGGAGCAATTCCTGGTCAGGGCACACGTCCAGGTTGTGGGCTCGATCCCCAATAGGAAGGGTGCAAAAGGCGACTCTTCGATGTTTCTCTTTCTCCCTCTCCTTTTCTCTCTCTCTAAAAAAAAATTTAAAAAAAACTTTTAAAAAATGATCTTAAAATGAGTCTGAGGTTAAAGAAATAAGTTACAAAGGAATGATAAACTGATAGTAGACTTACCAGTTTCTATATCAATATCCAGAATGAAAGTCAGGAGCCAATGTTTCTCTCAAGTAAAGAGAGTGTGTGTGTGAGGGGAGTGGAGCAGATATAAAGAATTGTGTAACCTACAAAGTTGTCTTCCAAGAGACAATATAAATATAATTTAAGCAAAAACTGGGAGGTTTTACTAAAAGAACTTCTAAAAGAAGTACTTCAAGAAAAATGAAAATGACTTAAGAATGATGTTCTGAGATATGAGGAAAAATAATAAAAATAATAAGGAAATAAAATGGTCATGATGTACACAATTACTATATGTTTAAATAAAAACAAATAATAATGTCTAATTTGTGAGGTTGGAAAAAGAACAAAATTAAGATACTGGGCAATCAGGGGGAAAGGCTATAATTCAAGTTAAGCAGTTCTAAGGACTTGTATTATTTCAAAGGCAATTAAGGTAAGAATTGTGTAACTTTAGGCTTCATTCATTTATATATATATATATATATATATATATATATATATATATATATATCTTAACTAATAAAAGCAAAATATTAAAATTAACCATTTCTCCGGGATGGGGGTAAGCCACGCCCACTAGCCAATCAGAATGGCTGTATGCAAATTAGCTCAGGCAAGATGGCGGCCGCAGGCCTGGAGGCCAGCACAGTGCCAGTGGCAGGGTGAGCGAGATGTGGGGGTGGGACGGAGGGAGATGGCATGGTGATGGTTGGCGTGGGGGTGGGGAAGCAATGGGAGGGTTG
>PVJC01006619.1:0-54309 GCA_004026665.1 Murina feae
TTATTGATTTTTTACAGAGAGGGAGAGGGATAGAGAGTTAGAAACATCGATGAGAGAGAAACATCGATCAGCTGCCTCCTGCACACCTCCTACTGGAGATGTGCCCGCAACCCAGGTACATGCCCTTGACCGGAATCGAACCTGGGACCCTTCAGTCCGCAGGCCAATGCTCTATCCACTGAGCCAAACCAGGTAGGGCTCCTTTTTTTTTTTTTTTTTTAATGAGGAAATGGATAAAATGCTAATGACTCTGCTCTTCCCCTCAAATAAAGTTGCTTCCCTCAAATCTAATTAATCTTACAATGGAATTTAAAATATACATTACTTTTATTTTATTTTTATTTTTGTAAATAGTTCTTTATTGCTGAAAGTATTATATATGTCCCCTTTATTTTCATTGCTGTTTAGAGAGTGGGAGGGAGAGGGAGGAAGGGAAGAGAGAGAGAGAAATATCAATGTGAGAGAGGCATTGGTTGCCTCCCAAATGCACCCTGACCAGGACCAGGGACTGGAACTGCAGCCCAGGTGTGTGCCTAGACTGGGAATTGAACTCTCGACCCCTCCATGCACGGGCCAATGCTCTGACCCATGAGTAACGCCGGCCAGGGTCTGCTCTTGTGTTTTAAGTGTAATACTTCAAAGAATATTTTTGTGCATAAATCTTTGTCTTATAATGGCCAAATCTCTTATTATTTCATTAGGGTATATACCTAGATGGGAAATTTTAGGATCAAAATGATACCTAGCTAAAGTTTAGTGGAGTCACTGCACATGGCATTTATAACAAGTTTATTTTTTTAAATATATTTTAGTGATTTTTTTACAGGGAGGAAGGCAGAGGGATAGAGAGTTAGAAACATCGATGAGAGAGAAACATCAATCAGCCGCCTCCTGCACACCTCCTACTGAGGATGTGCCCGCAACCAAGCTACATGCTCTTGACCGGAATCGAACCTGGGACCCTTGAGTCTGCAGGCCGATGCTCTATCCACTGAGCCAAACGGATTAGGGCACAAGTTTATTTTTTTAAGGGGTTTTACCTGACAGTGCAAGGAATACATGGGAAATCTTTGAACCTTCTGCTCAATTTTGTTGCGAAATTGAAATTGCTCTAAAAAAAATCAGTTATATTTAAAAGGAGCAGTGTAACATGGAAACAAGTTTATGGGGCTCTTGGGCCAGCCATCAGGAACAGTTCCAGCCTGGCTCTGCCCCCTGCCAGCTGGATGGCCTCGGGCAGGTCACTCAGTCTCTCAGAGCCTCAGTTGCCTCACCTGTGAAATGGAACTCACAGTGGTGAGGGCGATAGGACGAAGTGCTGTGCATCAAGCCCTTGACATACTGCCTCGTGCTCTGTGTCCCATGGATGGCAGGGCCAGGGACGCTGAGGGGCTCTTCAGATGGGTGGGAGTGTGGGCACCCAGCTCCTGTGTGGGAGTGCAGCCTGAGTTCCCTGGCCCATGAGAGAGGATGGGGTTTGGGGGCCCAGGCAGAGTGGGAGGGGCCCCTCTGGAGGGAAACGGCTCCGCGGTGGAGCAGCTGAGGTGCAGCTGGGCCTGCGGCCTGGAAGGCAGCCTTGTGGGTGCCAGCTCCCCGCGCCCACACCTCAGGTCTGCAGCTGTGGCCTGCCTCCTACCAAATGGGCCATGGTCGGCACTTGGCTGCTGCTTCTCTTGGCCCTGGGGTGTCCAGCCCTGCCCAGAGGTGAGTCCCCTTCCTGCTTCTCTCTCTGTGCTCATTTGTCTGCCCCCAGCCACCCTCTCTCTTGGGGCGTCCAGGTGTGGGTGAGATGCAGGAGGCAGATCAGAGGCACTTGGGCCTCTGGGGAAGATCTCACCAGAAGCCCATCTTCCCTTCCCCATGGCACTCTACCTCCCAGCTACCTGGCTCTGGGGCCCCAAGTCCTGCTCCCCTGAGGTCCATAGTGTTGGTAGGGAGTAGTCACCTGTTGGAGGTGTAGAGAAACAAAGCAAGCTGGCTGGGTGTCCATGGAGGTCGGGTGGAGGAGCCAGGGCTATTATATGACATGGAGTGATGGGACCTGGGCAGTATTGTGGGGTCCCCTCCTGCCCTTCCTGTCCAGGTCTCCTGCCCTCAGGGTGCCCTTTCCAGCAGGGTTCAGAGTGCCTCGTGTTCACTCCCAGCTCCCCCTTATCAATGGGCTCTCTGGAGAAGTCCCAAGGCCTCAGTGACGTCCCGGGTGTATGTACCCCCAGGCCTCCAAGGATCAAGGTTGGAGCCAAAGGACTAGAACTGTGAGAATTCCAGCTTCATCTAGAGCCTGTGCATATTTGCATGTGTGTGTGGCGGGGGAGAGGGGGAAGGTCCTTGACCTTTGAATCAAGACATCTCCTTGAGCTAAAGCGGACTCAGTGTGGCACAGCCCTCCCTCCTAAGGAGGCCAAGCACACCCATGTGGAGCAGGGCAGGAGACAGAGATCTGGGAAGAACGCAGCCAGGGTGAGGAGGAGCAATCCTGGGAGGCTTTGTGGAGGAGGTGGATGCTTAACTTACCTTGGGGAGTGTCCCTAACCAGTCCAGCTGAGAAGGCTTAGGAGCTGTGGTTCCTGGAGCTCACTGCCAGCCTTCTCTACCCCCTTTGTTTGTGATACCTTATTAATGATAGCATTGATAAGAATACTCATCTGCCATGTGTTTTACATTCTCATGAACTTTATTCTATGCAACAACTTTGTGGGGCTCGTGTCATTAACCCCATTATATTGATGGAACCATTGAGACTCAGTATATTAAGTGCATGAAACAAACCAACTCTATCCGGTCCCAGGTTTGGTCCACTTTGTCACGTATCGACATCTTAGTCATCCTTCCAAGTGGGGTGAAATGTGGGACTTGGAGTCACTGAGATCTGAGTTCAAATCCTGAGTGGGCTACTAACCATCCACATACTACTAGGTCAGTTATTTGACCTTCAAGAAATCTTATGTGAGCACTCCACACCCCTCCATCCCCACAAAGTACCCTGGCACACGTCCCCACACCCTGCGCATTTCTTTGGCCTGGCTACACTTAGAGTTTTTATGAGTTGTTTTGTTTTGTTTTGTTTTGTGTGTGTTGATCCTCACCTGAGGATATTTTTACATAGATTTTTAGAGAGAGTGAAAGGAAGGGGAAGAGACACAGAGAGAGAAACATCAATGTGATGGTGGAGGTGTGAACCTTTAAGATTTAGTTTTTATGAGCAGATATCCCATTGTTCAAAAATAACATTTTCTTATATATTAAATGAGTCATCCTTACTGAAAAGACTAAGTTTGTGGGAAATTAGGACTGTTCTGGAAAGTAAAGGACAGATCTACCTGTTTTGCAGGATTGATTCCTGGTCGAGGCTGTTTCTCTCACATCAATGTTTCTCTCCCTTCCTCTCCCTAAGCATGTCCTGGGTGAATAATACAACCAACACCCTTCCATATTCCACTCAGAGTAGCAAATGGTTATAATCTTGCCATATTTAAACTAGATTTTTAAAAATGTATTTTTTTTATTGATTTCAGAGAGGCAGGGAGAGGGAGAAAGAGATAGAAACATCAATGATGAGAGAGAAACATCCTGCACGCCCCCTACTGGGGATCAAGCCCACAACCCAGGCATGTACCCTGACCGGGAATCGAGCTGTGGGCTCCTGGTTCATAGGTCGATGCTCAACCACTGAGCCACGCCAGTCGGGCTGAACTAGATTTTTTTTAAGAATCAAAAAATTACAGATACATTTGAAGCCCCTTTAATCTCATTCCAGATCATGTTTCCTTCCCTTCCTTCCCAGAGGCGACCACTCTACTGAGGCTGGAACAACCAGGTATTGTGTGTGTTTGTTTCCCATGTGACTGAGTTCTTTGAAAGTGGGGACAATCTATACTAATAAAAGGGTAATATGCTAATTAGACCAGACGTCTTCCAGACGTCCTTCTGGACAAAGCTATGGTGGCGGGAGCTAAGACAAGAGGCAGTTAGGGCCAATCAGGTCGGCAGGGGAGGGTAGTTAAGGGTGATCAGGCAGACAGGCAGAGGCAGTTAGGGGTGATCAGGCAGGCAGGCGAGCGGTTAGGAGCCAGCGGTCCCAGATTGTGAGAGGGATGTGCGACTGCCAGTTTAGACCCAATCCCACAGGGGTCCCCAGGGGTCCCAGATTGGAGAGGGTGCGGGCCGGGCTGAGGGATCCCCCCCATACACAAATTCCATGCACCAGGCCTCTAGTGTATATATAAATTATTATATATAATTTAATGTTGTGTGTAAATTAATGTTGTATCCCTAATGCCTTGCACAGAAAGGTTCAGATGTGATAGATGGATGATGGAAAGATGATGGGTGAATGGATGGATGGACGGACAAATGGGTATAAAGATGGAAGGTAGAGAGAATAGCTGTAGAAAACATGGGTGATGGGAAAAGAGTGAATGAATAAAGAGATGAATGAAAGGGTGGAGGGAAGGAAGGGTGTTCAGATGGGAAAATGCAAGGAGAGAGGGATGGTTGAGAGGATGTAGGGACAGATGGATGGTGAACAGACAGGTAGAAGCATAGACACCTACAGTGAGATGCAGGCCTGGGAGGGCGCGGACAGATCCAGGCCCCCACAGGTGTATGCTCTCTTCCAGGTGTGGGCGGCACCCCCTTCCCCTCGCTGGCCCCACCCATCACGATGCAAGTGGATGGGAAGCAGCAGGTGCTGGTGGTCTGCCTGGTCCTCGATGCCGCGCCCCCTGGCCTTGAGAGCCCCATCTGGTTCTCAGCTGGCAACGGCAGTGCACTGGACGCCTTCACCTATGGCCCTTCCCCAGCTGCAGATGGCACCTGGACCAGCGTGGCCCAGCTCTCCCTGCCTTCGGAGGAGCTGGCATCCTGGGAAACCTTGGTCTGTCACGCCGGGCCTGGGGCTGGGCACCAGAGCCAGAGCACACAGCCCCTGCAGCTGTCAGGTGGGGACAGAGCCTGGGGCCTTGTGAATGCCCCCTGCCCCTTTCACTCGCCCTGGAACCAGGATTTGGTGGGAAGGAGGGCAGGCCCAAACCATGGGGCACGAAGGGTGTCCAAGTGATGACCAACTAGGTGAAGGGGTGCCTGGGCTCAGAGCAGGACCACCTGAGGGCCCTGAGTCCTGGGATTTGCAACTGTGATATCTCACTCCAATCTGGGCTCTGATGCACGTCTTCCACGAGGTAATAATGCCCCCTCCCTCCAAGGATTGAGATATATATTAAGGTATACGTATATTAACTCTACTACCGAGGGCTAATGTCTCTCTATATACCCAAGATTAATATCTATATTGCATCCCCTATATGACACCTTACCTATTAGAACCAAACCATAAGTAAATAGTTAACTGCTACCACTTATTCAGTGCTTACTCTTGCCAGGTACTGTTTATTGTAAACACTTTACATTTATGAAGTCATATAATTTTCCTCATTTTTTTCAGGCACAGAGAGGTTACGTAATATGTCCAAAGTCATCTATTATTATTGCTTTATTCTTTTTTGTAAATATATTTTATTCATCCTTCACAGAGAGGAAGAGAGAAGGATAGAGAGTTAGAAACATCGATGAGAGAGAAACATTGATCAGCAGCCTCCTGCACACTCCCCACCGGGGATGTTCCCGCAAACAAGGCACATGCCCTCGACTGGAACCGAACCTGGGACCCTTGAGTCCGCAGGCTGACGCTTTATCCACCAAGCCAAACTGGCCAGGACTATTACTTTATTCTTTAAAAAATATTTTTTATTGATTTCAGAGAAGAAAGGAAAGGGAGAGTGATATAGAAACATCAATGATGACAGAGAATCATTGATTGGCTGCCTCATGCACGCCCCACACTGGGGATCGAGCCCACAACTCGGGCATGTGTCCTGATCGAGAATCGAACTGTGACCTCCTGGTTCATAGGCCGACGTTCTATCCACTGAGCCAAACCGATTAGGGCTGTTATTACTTTATGAATAAGCAGATGACTTCCTCTTTTTGGATTGTGTTGGTTCTGACACAATATTTGTTGAACAAATTCTCTGCCTTCCAAAGAAGTGACACAGGACAGGGAGCAGCAGGGAGCCAGGGAGACCCGACCCCCCGAGGACATGCAGCGAATGGGCTCAGGTTTCCACTGCCGATTCCTTTGTCCATTTACCCAGCATGCAGTGAACAGGGCCCTGTGTTGGGCAGGGCCGGGGCACAGTACTGGGGCGGAGGGCACGGTATGGGGTGCAGGGACCAGCCCATCCCAAGTCTCACTCCCTTCTCCTTGGCTGGCAGGAGAAACTTCCTCAGCAAGGACCTGCCTCTGGGGACCACTTGGGGGTGAGTATTGGGGGCCAGGCCCTTAGGTGCCATTGGGCTCTGGCCCTGTGTCCTACTAGGGGTTGGTAGGTGTTCCCTGAGGAGGCTGTCTGGCTGGGATGGTGCACTGGCCAGCCTGGGCCTCTGTCCACCAGTGGTAAGATCTCTGACCCCAGCCCAGTCCCTGGGCACCAGTGGAGAAGCACAGGTGAGCACTAACAGAAGGGCGGTGGACTGTCCCAGGGCAGCCCAGGTGAGCGGTCAGCATCAGAGCCTCGGGAGACCCCTGGGAGCTGGGGACACTGTCACTTCCACCACCCGCTGGCCATGGTCACCAGGCCCGGTCTCTTCCTGGCCAAATGAGACTTCTGAGCTGGCTGCTCTCTGCAGCGATGCTGACATTCGCAGGGGGTGGGGTGCGTGAGGAGCCCCGGGCCCAGCCTGCTCCCTCCCCTCCCGCAGGGTACGCGCTGCAGCTCGGGGCGCTGCGGCTGCTGCTCTTCAAGCTGCTGCTGTTCGACGTGCTCCTGACCTGCAGCCGCCTGCGCACCCCGCCCGCCGCCCGCGGGCACCTGGCCGCCGACCCGCAGCCTCGGCGGGTAGGAGAGCCTCCGCCCCCACCGACTGCAGCTGCGGCCCGCAGGAGCCAAGGGCTCAGACCTTCTGACCCCCGGCGGGGGCCCCGTCCCGGAGGAGGGGGTGCTCTCTGCCCAGCAGCGCCCAGTGCTCAGGGCCCGCCCTCGGTATGCAGACCTCCCGCCTCGGAGGACACTGCGACCTGCATCCTCCCAGACCTGCGGGCCTGGCGGTCGCCCTCCTTCCACTGAGGCCGAGAGGAGGGAAGGGCTGCGTCTCCCCCATTTGACTGGGAGCCCTTGAGGGCGGTGCTTGACCCAGGCACCCTGGGACATTTGAGATGCAGAACCCGGAGGACAATTAAAGGAGAACTTGACTGACACAAGCCAATGAGAAGTGTTTTCATCCCTGTCTTCTCTGGGAGGAGGCAATTTGGCAGATTTAGGAGAGAAATCTGGGAGTGCTTCCCAGAGGAGGGGGGCTTCCTGAGGGCAAGACCCTGGGAATCGCAGCATGGGGCTGGGGGTTGGGGAGAACCTGTCCCACCTGTCTCCTTACTCCCTGGCGGAGCACGAGGCAAGGCCCCTTCTGGCTCCTCACCCAGGCCCGTGCTCTGTGAGAGGTCAGGCATGCAGCCCAGCAGCCCAGGAGCCCAGGAATGTGGGTGCCGGTCCTGATGTGAAGTCTTGTACAGACACGACTGAGGTGAGCAGGGCCAGGATCCCAGAGTGAGGGGAGTGTGTTCAATGCCAAGAGCCCTGATGGTCATTCCAAGCTTACACTTATGAATCAAGTAAGGGTCATTGTTCATGTCACAGACATTCGTTGGACATCAATTCAGCCAGGCACTGAAGCAGGTTTTGTTTTGTTTTGTTTCCTAAAGAGGGTTCTGCGCTGATAGAATATGAGGCTCCACAGTGGGGTGTAATCGGCGTGTCCCCTGTTCCTTCAGCACTGCCCCGCCCAGAGGTTCCTCTCAGTGAATCCGCCCAAGAACTCTGAGTGCTGTCATGTGGATGTGCCTTGGGCAGCACAGAGCAGTCTGTTGGATTAGTGGTGCTATTGAAGCATCCATCTTATATGAAAACCGCTGTTTGAAATTTTAACCCTGCTATTTTGGCTCCTGTAAATGCTTGCTGGCTTAAATAATAAAGGGAAATAAGACGACTCCCCTTCCAGAGGCCATAAACTTTCCCCAGATGAAGTTATCAGTGCTGGCGCCAGGCTAGGCCTTTGGTTGAGGTCTCAAAGCCCCAGCACATTGGGCTCTTTAAGAACTTGTAAAGGGAACTGGGAAACCCCATATTTGAGAGACAGAGAAGGTTAAAAAAAATATAAATAGGGAAACTTCTTCCATGTTGGGGCCCAGAATTTGAAATACAGTTTTCTCTCGGCCTGGGTGTAATAATAATAATCTAATCTAATAAAAAAGTAATATGCAAATTAGCAATCACTCCGAGACATAAGCCACGCCCACCAGCCAAGCCATGCCTACCAGCCAATCAGAGCGGCTATATGCAAATTAACCCAGCCAAGATTGCAGCCTTGGAGCTAGAGTAAACAGAAGGCTTCGGTTGCACCAGGAGTAAACTGCCTGCCTAGGCCGGCTGGGGCTCCGCTAAAGGTAACAATGTTTCAATTAAAGAAGCCATGGAGCTGAAGCAAACAGGCTTCGTTGCCTGACTAGGCCTCCACTCAAGGCAACAATGTTTCAATTATAGAAGATAAATAAACCCCAGAAACTGATTCCAGCCAATCTGGCTGGGACCTTGGGTCAATGGGAGCTGTGGGCAGCCTGAAAACAGCCCTCAATCCCTCACCCAGGCTGGCCAGGCACCCCAGTAGGGACCCAAACCCTGAATGGGCCGTGGCCAGCCTGAAAACGGCCCTCAGTCCCTCATGCAGGCTGGCCACACCCCAATGAGGTGGGGGTTCCCACTGGGGGGCTTGGCCAGCCTACAAACAGCCATCAAACCCTCACCCAGGCTGGCCAGGCATGCCAGCAGGTGGACATCCCCCAAGGGGTCCCAGACTATGAGAGGGCACAGGCCAGGCTGAGGGACCCCCCCAAGTGCACAAATTTTTGTGCACCGGGCCCTTAGTAACAATAATAATAATAATGTGTAACTCCATCTCTCTAATTGTTGCTTGGTTCTTCAGTCTTCTGTAACACTATCTTGGTCTTCCCCAAGGTAATGGTGGGAAACTATGCTCTAATACCGACACCATCCTCTCCATGTGGTGTCAATGACCAACTTCCTGGAGCCTCTGTGCCTTCTTAGCTGCTGGTCCATGAAAACCCTCACTGTCTCCTCCACTGCCCACCTCTCACCAGCCTGTCAGAAGATTCTCCCACCTCTTTTTGGATTATTTAGGGGGAGAGCGTCCCACAAGTTCTAGGGATGAATCTGTCCACCATCCACAGGGCCAGCTGCTTCCCCAACACACAGATGAGAAGGGGTAGGCTGGGTCAGTGTAGGGGCATGTCTAGTCATAGCCTCAGACTTCATCCAGTCATCATCCCTGCCCAGGTTTCAGCCCAGACTGAGCTCAGGGCTCCTGTCACACTAATTCTTGCCTCCGTAAATGTCTCCTCATTCTGGAAGCAGGGTTTCCCTTAGCTTCACACCCCTCCCCATTTTGTCCCAACGCCCCCAATCCTGCCCTGCCCCAGACTGCTTCCCCACCGAGACGGGTTCAATGTTATTTTCAGGAGGGCTCCTGGGCCTGCTTTTTATGGGCTCAGAACCCAAAGGAATAAATAATGGGGCATCCGAGGATTGATGCTACAGAGAACTTTCTTCAATCTGCTCCATATGCTTTTTAAAAAATTTTTGTTTTATTGCTTAAAATATTACAAAGAGTAGTACATATGTCCCTTTTTCCATATGCTTTAATTCCATTAACCTATTTGAACTTCCCAGGAGCAGGCAAGCCTCCGATAGCCGCTAGATTCTAGCCTCCAACAGCGGCTAAAAGGATCCCTTAGTCATCACACCGCTAGAAAGCGAGGCTCGGATAGGAAGTGATGTGTTTAGTTCTCACGGAGACAAATCTAGGGACACTGGGCACGAAGAAAGCTACTTAAAGGCCGGGGGCTGTTTGAGCCCTTGGCTTTCACCCACAGTGCCTCTGCATGTGGCTGGCAGTAGCAACAGCAACGATAATAATAAAACTTAAAAAAACAGCTGCTCAGTAGGAGCCCGCAGCACTATACCCCCTGGGGGAAGTGACGAAAGGAAGTGAGAGGCGGGGAAGCGGAACCCCCAGACTCGGCCCAGTGGCTGCTCCCCCTCGCCCTTACACACACACAGAGACACACAGACACAGACACACAGACACACAAAGACACACAGACACATATACACACACAGACACACACAGACACACACATGCACAGAGACACACACAGACACATATACAGACACAGACACAGACACAGACACACGCACAGACACACACAGACACACACAGACACACATGCACAAAACAATAAATTGATCTCCTTCCCCATTCCCTCTTTCCATCTCTAAAAATCAATAAATAACATTTAAAATAAATAAAGGGACACACACACACACACCCACACCCGTCCTAGCCCTCGAGCCCCGCCCAGAGCCTCCGTTAGGAGGTGGGAAAAGATGTTGCCATTGGTCACTGAGGACACCATCCTCTCTCTCATTGGCCCAAACCGAAAAGCGATCGTCCTTCCATTCGCTGGCGGGTGAGCCCCGAGAAGCCCATTGGCTGCGCGGTCCGCGGCCTCCGTCGCTCTGGGCGGGGCTGGGGCCAGCGGAGGGCGGGGGCCGGGGCCGCCGGGCGGGTGCGAGGCACGTGTGCACCCAGGAAGCGTCTGCGAGGAGCAGCCCTCCGGTCGGTCCGGCGGGGCCATGGAGCCAGTGCCCGGGCCCGGGGCCCGCTGGCTCCCGCTGCTCCCGCTGCTGCTGCTGCTGCTGCCGGCCCTGGGGCTGGGCCCGCGCCAGGCCGGCGCCGAGGAGACCGACTGGGTCCGCCTGCCCAGCAAGTGCGAAGGTGAGGGCGGGAGGGCCGGGCCGGCGGGCGCTCCGGGCGGAAGGTCTGGCTGCGGGGCGGGGCCCGGGACGCCGGGCGGGCGGGGAGCGGGTCTCGGCGCCCCGGGAGCGCGCACCCCCGCGAGAACACACCGCTGTCATCGGGCAGCAGGCGCCGAGGCGGACGGAATGCAGGGCTGGGGCCGGGGGCGGGGAAGGGCTGGGTGCAGCGGGGCGTCGGAGAGGCCCGCGTCGGAAGCGAAGACGAGGCCGGGGAAGAGCAGGAAGAGAGGCCGCTCAGCAAACCCCGCGCCCAGGCCGGGTTTGGGGAACTGAAAGGGTTCCTGTGGCCAGTCGGAGGGGAAGGAGGACCCGACCCCCCTCCGCGGGCCTCACCACAACCCCACCTGTGCGGCCGGCCGCCTCCTCCTCGCCAGCCCTGAGCTCCCTGGGGACAGAGACCTTCTCTCGGATATTTTCGGAATAAATAGACATAAACGGGGCTGAGGCTGTGTGTGGAGGAAGGAGGAGGGGCTGAGGCTTAAGGGGTCCCTTTGAGGGACTAGAACCCTTGTGAGGGAGGAAGATTTTAGGGAATATGGAAAAAGAGAGCATCCCAAAGACCTAGGGGTGCAGGTGTGAGAGGAGGGTGAGGAGGGAGGAGGAAGGTGCTGGCTCGTGAAGCAGAGGCAGAGGCAGAGATCCGGGACTGAGAAGGGCCCACCTTTCCTTCCTCCCCTCCATTCTCCTTCCCACCCCCTCACCCCAGGCCACCCAGAAAGTTGGCCATGAGTCTGTCTCATCCCAGCTCACAGCCTGCTGCAGGCCAGATGTCCCCTGAGCACTGGGAAGTGGGGGGCCGAGGGTTTAGAACACATAATCCTTCCCTTTGAGAGATGAGAGGGGAGATGCTTCTGAGCTGGGCCGACGTCACGGCCGTCTCCCGGGATGCAGTCCCGCCTGTACCTTCTCCCTCTCTCCCTTGAACAGACAGGGCTGTATGCTTTCCTTTCCCTCTTCCTCCAGTGCTGACCGCGACCCTGTGGGGGTTTCGCTTCCTCTTCTCTGTTTGCCGTTTTGTTCTGATACCAAAGAGCCCCAGCTGTTTCTCATACTATTCTCAGAAGCTCACATGTCTTTTCCTTTGAGGCATTCACAGATCATAGAAGCGTAGGGCTGTCAAGGATCTGTGAGCTCATTCTAGCGCTCAAAGGTAATTTGTGGGTAACTGATAAAGGTTCCTTGAAAAGATTTTTAGTCACAGGAAGGCTTGGCAGACTCCAACCCTGAGGCCCTTAAGGGTCTACTTTTATTTATCATTTTGTTATTAAAAGCTGACCGTGTCTGGCCCACAAAGCCTGCCTCCTGGCTCAGTAGCCTGAGTGGAACAGGCCTTGGCACAGAGAAAGGGGAACTTGCCCAGAAAAAGAGTGAGTGCACGCCCATGAGTGTCTGGGGTGGGTGCCGTGAGTCTCCCCCAAGTCTGGATCCTCAGAGGGGGTCTTGAAGAGGTAGAGTTTGGAAGAGTTGAGAAGCAAGGTTTTGGTTGATGAGTACAAGAGGTCGGTCGATGGGTTCCAACCTTCTGGGCCTGGAATACTACATGCTGAGGGCGTGGAAAAAGGGGACAGAGGAGCCAGAAAAGTGATGACCTTGCACAAAGCACAGGACACCAAGGGAAGGGATGGGAGGCCAGGGAAATGAGTCGCCCTCCATTCATGGCGGACTCTGAGGTCACCAGCTTATATGCTGGAATTTTCGAGTGTCCCAAGTACTCTAAGCCATCTAGTAATGTATGTGTTACACAGTTTCACCAAGCAAGCCTCCAGGGGATGCATTTGTTTCGGTTGGTAATGGGTTCTCTATGGAACTCTGCCATCAGTGTTACAACAATGCTCATGGCTTGCTTGTAGCCTGCAGACCCTGTTCTATTCAGAGGCCTCCTAAGCTGCTCAACCACAACCGCAGTCCCCCTGAGCAACTCCTATCATGTATCCAACACATACAGGGTCCCAGACAGAGGAACACAGATCAAATCCAGGACACGCACTCACTCTGGGTGTGCCTGTGGTCTGATTGGAGAGATGTGACGAGACCAACGGCCCTCAGTGAGAGCATGGGTCCCGCACAGGTCCTGGGATGAAACCAAGAGCAGGAGGGATTAGCCCTGGCGGGACGGGGGAGGGGGGTGGCTCAGTTGGAGTGTCGTCTGTATACTGAAAGATGGCGAGTTCAATTCCTAGTCAGGGCACATCCCTAGGTTGTGGGTTCGGTTCCCGGTCAGGGTTGGTATAGGAGACAACCAATGGATGGTTCTCTCACACATCCATGTTTCTTTCTCTCTCACCCCTCCCTCTCTGGGTGAGGACTAAAAAAAAAAGAAAGAGCAGGTAGGATTCCTGCAAAAAAGGATTCCTGGGGGCGGGGTGACTTTTATGGTGAAGTTGGGAGAATGGGTGGAAAATCTCCAAGGCCCTGGGAGGGCAATAAGCACTACTGCTTAAGGCACTTCACGCCTCAGTGGTGCCCTTCCTTCTGCAGTGAGAATTATTTGTTTATACTTCTTCCTGCCGCAGTAGCCTGAGGCCCTGGAAGGGAGGAAGCAATAGAAACAAGGCCTCTGGAGGGGACCCAGCAAATTGACTTTGCGGGGATCGAGAGCTGGCGTTGCACAGCATATGAAATCCAGTGGTGAAGCAGTCACAGGGGACACGTAGGGGACAACTGGGGAAATTTGGATGTGGACTAAGTATTAGATGACCTTGGAACTACTGTCAATTTTCCAAGTGAACAAAATTGTTTTGCGGTTAGGTAGGAGAAGGTCCTTTTTCTCAGGCGATGCGTGATCACATATTCAGGGGTGAGAGGTCGCGATGTCTGCAACTTGCTTTCAAAATGGCTTAGCAAAAACAACATACAACGAAAACACAATGTGTACAGGTGTGGGCAAAAGTAGGTCCACAGTTGTGAGCATGCAAAACAGTTTATTCTTGCATTGTTTATTATTGTATTATTTATGGGGCACAACTGTAAACCTGCTTTTGCTCACTCCGTAAATTATGGAGATACATTACCACCTCGTTTCATGTTCTGTATTGGAGAGAGCCGCTGGTAAACCATAAGCCACTGTTGAATATGAACGGAAGGTATATATGCGTGGTACTGTTTCGGCTTTTCTGTATGATTGAAAATTTTCAAACTAAAATGACTGTGCGGGGCAGAGGAGCAGGAAGGAGCTGGGAGGAATGAAGTCGGTGGGATAAGGACCAAGAGTGGACACAGGGCAGTGCTAACGCCTGCTCTGCCCCAGCCGGACTCAGCCAGGCTGGGAGAGGCACTGATTGACTTGAGTCTCCCTTGCTGGGAGCGGGCTCCCAGAGGACACGCGTGCTCAGGCGGCTGTGCGGTGTCTCCCTCTGCCAGTGTGCAAGTACGTCGCCGTGGAGCTGAAGTCGGCCTTTGAGGAAACGGGCAAGACCAAGGAGGTCCTTGACACGGGCTACGGCATCCTGGACCGGAAGGCCTCCGGAGTCAAGTACACCAAGTCGTAAGTAAACGCGGACCACCGGCCCGGCCAGCTTTGTTCCCCAAGACGTCCGCAGCCTGGAGTCCCCGTCTCCCTTCTAGCCTGGCAGACCCCCCAGGGGGAGGCAGCTCTCACTGAGACCTAAATTCGCCCACTGGTTCTACGCCCCAACTGATTGGGTGACTTTCCTAAACCCCTTAATTGCTCTGGCTTCACATTCCTCATCTGTAAAAGCTGACTGTGATTCCCAGACTCTTGGATTTCATGGACCAATGCAGTTTAAAAATTATTTGTGATACAAGATTACCAGCATTTAATTCTGCCAGGTATGAATATCAGAAACAAACCAAAAAAACCATAAAACTTCCATCAGCTTTTGAAAGTTTCATCCTTTCAAAATTAAATGATATTTTAACATCAAAATGTTATACATTTTGCTTTATTTAAAAAAGACCTACAGCCTAACCGGTTTGGCTCAGTGGATAGAGCGTCGGCCTGCGGACTGAGGGGTCCCGGGTTCGATTCTGGGTGTGCAGGAGGCAGCTGATCGATGTTTCTCTCTCATCGATGTTTCTGATTCTCTATTCCTCTCCTTTCCTGTCTGTAAACAATCAATAAAAAATATATTTTTTAAAAACCTACAGAATCATTGAGCTTTATATATATATAAAAAAATTCCTTCCCGTAGAGCTGTTAAAATTTTGTCTCTCTGGTCTGTGTTCCAGCATTTCAGAGCACCCAGACCAGATGACCTACCTCCCTTCCAGCTCTGACTTCCCGTTGGTGAGATGCGCAGGCGTTGCAGTAGCAGGGCTAGGGGGACGGACCGCTGACCCGTGGGGGCTGGGAGGGGCACTCAGCCCCTCGCATGCTGCTGTCTCCACAGGGACTTACGGTTAATCGAAGTCACCGAGACCATTTGCAAGAGGCTCCTGGACTACAGCCTGCACAAGGAGAGGACCGGCAGCAACCGGTTTGCCAAGGTGGGATTGTGCTTGTCCTTGCTCCCTGCCAGGGTGGGGCCTGCATGTGGCCGAGTGCCTGCTGGTGTGGCTGTGATTTGAACACCCTGCCCCGGAGCTTCCCCCATGGCTCTTCCCATTCTTTGTGGACTGCTGTTTGACTTCCTGGGCAGTAGGCACATTCATGATGGCTGGGCCTGCCCCTCAGGACCCGGCCTCAGTGCAGGCCCCCGGGGGCCTAAAGCCCAGGTGCAGGGGGAAGTCGGGAAACCAGGGTTTAGAGAAGAACCCAGAGACTCTTGGTGGTGGCTACTCTGGCCCTCCTCAGGGACACAGGGCACATACCTCCACTTCCGTCAGGGTGCCTCTGTGACATTCAAGGCACGTACTACATCACCAATTCTCCTCCCACTGGAGAATGAGCTTTTTCCAACAAGGCCCACATTTCTTTGTCTACATCTTCGCGCCTGGCACATCGCTTCACCCAAGTCCCCTCCTAGCAAAGGAGATCAGCACGAGTTCGGCCCTGGCTGGTGTGGCACAGTTGGTGGGGCCTACACACGAGCGGGTGTGTCCCATACACCAGCGGGTCTCGGGTTGGTTCCCAGTCAGGGCACGTGCCCAGGTCGCAGGCTCCATTCCCGGTGGAGGGTATGCAGGAGGCAGCTTATCCATGTTGTGCTCTCAC
Organism: Murina feae; assembly: GCA_004026665.1. Taxonomy (NCBI): domain Eukaryota; kingdom Metazoa; phylum Chordata; class Mammalia; order Chiroptera; family Vespertilionidae; genus Murina; species Murina feae. The sequence goes on from PVJC01006619.1 coordinate 16,060, forward strand.
TTCGATGTTTCTCTCCCTTCCTCTCTCAAAATCAATAAACTATTTAAAAATAAAGTGAAACTTGTATGAATTTTGTTCCCTAGTTGATAATACATTCATGTTTGCTTTAATGTGAGAATGTTAAAAGTTATTTTTCATAACAAGAAAGTTAGAAACAGCCCTGATCGGTTTGGCTGGGTGGATAGTGTCGGCCTGTGGACTGAAGGGTCCCAGGTTCCATTCTAGTCGAGGGCATGGACCTTGGTCACGGACACATCCCCAGTGGGGGGTGTGCAGGAGGCAGCTGATCGATGTCTCTCTCTCATCCATGTTTCTAACTCTCTATCCCTCTCCCTTCCTCTCTGTAAAAAAACAATAAAATACATTTATTTTTAAAAAAGAAAGAAAATTAGAAACAACCTAAGCATCCACAGGCAGGGCAGGGCTAAATAGATGGATGGGCCATGCAGTGGCCTGTTACACAGCTGAGAAACAGGATGAAGTAGCTCTGCAGGGACTGAGCTAAAATCTTCTGCAAAATGCGTCACTACACGAAGAAGGCAGGATGGTGTGCGATGCGTGTGTTACTGCTGTGAAACGTGCGGGAGGGCGAGGAGGGTGTGCTTGAATGTCTGTTTGCATGTGTTGTGTGCATTATCTCTGGGAAGGCAGTTTGTTGTCTCCGGGGAGAAACCCAGGTAGCTGGCGGACATGGAACAAAGAGTTGTTTCTTGCCCTGCCCGTGCCCTCTCCCCAGCGGGGAAAGACACAAGCCCTAGGAAGAACCCCAGCGGGGAGCGGGCCTGGGGTGGGGGAGTGAGTGAGTGAGCCCAGCCACAGTGCAGGGGGAGCCAAGACAAACGAATCCTGGAAAAGGAGTGTCCATTCAGAGGGCCTGAGGGCGACGGCAGGCCTGCTGGAAAGGATAAGGTGTGGGGAGGCAGGACAGGGCGTGTGTGCGTGCGTGCACGTGTGGGGTTAAGGGAGGTACGCGTAAAGGGGGGGAGAGGAGGGTGAGGTCAAGTGTGAGGAACCTTAGGATCTTCGCTTCTCAGAGCTGGCCCTTGGGCCTGCAGCAGCCCTGCCAGGAGGGCAGGAGGCAGGGAAGGGACCCCTCTCACGTCCGGTCGCCTCTTCCAGGGCATGTCGGAGACTTTTGAGACGCTACACAACCTGGTACACAAAGGGGTCAAGGTGGTGATGGACATCCCCTACGAGCTGTGGAACGAGACCTCTGCAGAAGTGGCGGACCTCAAGAAGCAGGTAGGTAGGCCCTTCGGCCCCCGGCGGCTGCTGCGCCCCCAGGGGTGGGGGCGGTTCTGCTGCTGCTGAACGCCACCAAGAGTCGAGGGACATTGGTCCTCTCACCTCTGGCTGCAGTTTGCACAGGAGAACCCGGCCACCGCCTGTCTTGTGTGGGCTGAGGCTCCGCTGAGCTCCTCTGAAGGGAGCCGGGGCTGGGGCCTTGCTGACTCGAGGGTTGTGGTTAACAGTGCGACGTGCTGGTGGAGGAGTTTGAGGAGGTGATCGAGGACTGGTACCGGAACCACCAGGAGCAGGACCTGACGCAGTTCCTCTGCGCCAACCACGTGCTGAAGGGCAAGGACACCAGTGAGTCTGAGGGAGGGAGGAGGCAGGGCGGTTGGCCCTCAATTTCATTGTTTGCTCCCCCTCAGGGGAGGCAGGTAGGGGGACAGAAAAGGAATAGAGGGTGTTGTCCTGGCTGGGTGGCTTGGTTGGCTGGGCATCGTCCTGTACACTGAAAGATGGTAGGTTCAGTTCCCTGTCAGGGCACATACCCAGGTTTCAGGTTCAATCCCCAGGGTGAGTACAGGAGGCAACCAATTGATGTCTCTCCCTCTCCCCCCGCCCCCCACAAAATCAATTTTAAAAATTAAAATAAATAAATCACTGCCACCCTGACCGGTTTGTCTCAGTGGATAGAGCATCGGCCTGTGGACTGAAAGGTCTCAGGTTCAATTCCGGTCAAGGGCATGCACCTTGGTTGCAGGCACATCTCCAGTAGGGGGTGTGCAGGAGGCAGCTGATTGATGTTTCTCTTTCATTCATGTTTCTAACTCTCTATCCCTCTCCCTTCCTCTCTGTAAAAAAATCAATAAAATATATTTTTTAAAAAAAGAAAAGAAATCACTGCCCCCTGGGAGCTTGATGTGACAGGGTGGGTGAGAGGCACCAAGCCAGGTGCAGAACAACACACAGAGAACTCGGGTGCCCCAGTGGGGCCTGGGCTACAATGAGGTGAGATAGGGACCTGGGTGTCAGGCAGCCATTCCAGCTGCCACCCCCAGCGGCTCCCCAAGCAGTGCTCCTCACCCAGCAAACCAGACTCTCCTCCTCACCTCAGGTTGCCTAGCAGAGCAGTGGTCCGGCAAGAAGGGGGACACGGCCGCGCTGGGAGAGAAGAAGTCCAAGAAGAAGAGCAGCCGGGCCAAGGCATCCGGTGGCAGTGGCAGCAAACAGAGGAAGGAGCTGGGAGACCCTGGCCCCAAGGAGGACGAGGGCATCCAGCAGGCATCTCCCCTCACACACAGCCCCCCAGATGAGCTTTGAGCTTAACCTGGCAGCCCCTGAACCCAGACTCCTGACGTGGAGGCTGAAGAACGTGGGGCCCGCATCCTCCCGGCCTCGCTGGGTCCTCTTCCAGTGGGGCAGAGACAGCTCTGGGAGGAACTCAGATGGCTGCGTCGGCCCACGCTGGCCTTTTCCCGCTGCCAAGCATTTCTCTCCTGGCAAGGCCTCAGGTGGGCGGCGGGTCGGGATGCCGAGCACTCAGTGTGAACTCGGGGGCGGCAGGTGTCGCTGGGCCCCAGGACTAGAGCCCTCTGGACCCTGTGGGGCGGGCACGCCTGCCCCCACCGGAAAGCAAGACTGCAAGCCCCACCCCCTCCTTTCTCTCATCCTCCTGTGGACACCTTGTGCTCTGCCTGGCCCTGCCCAGGGTTCACAGAGTAAAACCTTTTGGCCTTTTTGTTCTGATTTCCGAGTCACCGTCAGCCCCTCAGAGGGGCCTCGAGCCCCTTGATGCTCTTCCCTGCCCTTTCCCTTCCAGCGCTGGGGGCTGAGGATGGGGAGGGCCCAGGCTATTTTGGGGTAAAAGGCAGGCATGGGGTGAGGCCCAGCACAGTGCCTGCCCCCCACCCTCTCAGCCAGGAGGGGCCTCATTTTTGTTCTGAGCACCTGGCTGCCTCATTCCCGCCTCCATCTGGCCCTGCCTGTTGGTCTTGAACCTTGTTCTCTGATTGATCACTCTGCTCTGGCTGTTGTCCCTGGAGTCTCAGGGGGAGGACAGCTGGTTACACCATGTCCTCTGGGAGAAGGGAGGGAGGGGTGGACGCACTGCCCAGCCTGTCCTGAGGGCAGGGGTGGGGTGGTGGGTGGCAGTAGTGATGACAGGCACTGTGCAGAGTGCTTGGCGTTCCCCACACTGCACTGTGGACTGGATGCTGTTAACTCCGTTCTGTAGCAAAGGAAACAGGCTCAGGTCAGGGGACATGCCCGAAGTCCTACTGTTCGGAGTACAGCTGGCACTCACCCTGGTTTCCAGACTGCAAGCCCAGCGTTGTCTCCCTACCCCGCAGCCGCCAGGGCGCCACCCCCAGTGCCTGGCACTGCCTGTGTGATTCATATTGAACTGGTTTGGTTTGGTTTCTTGGCCGTAACCTACCTCCACCAGCAAGCCTCCTTTAAAAGGAAAACAGGAAGCAGCTGTTGCTTCTTAGGAGAGAATGGTGGGAGGTCCCACCAGCTCTGGGCCCCGCCAAGTCCCCTGTGAGCACCCACACTGAGACCCTCACTCCCCTGGGCCGGGCCCAGTGGGCAGGAGGGGATGCACCGCTGAGGTGCCCAGATTCTTCATCTTCCGGTGAAGAGGCTCTGGGGGCTGAGGGGTGCCTACAGCCTGGGCTCAGCCTCTTCCCCAAGCTGGGGCAGCCAAGGCCGTGGAAAGTGGAACAAACTGGGATTTTATTCCCTCTGGTCAGTGAGGCCTTGAATAAGGTGACCAGATTTAAAGCGGTACACCATTGGGGGGGGGGGAGAAGAGGGAGTATTTTTTTTCTTTTTTTTTTATTATTACTTAAAATATTACAAAGAGTAATCGGGACTTTTTTAAAACGCCACGGGACATGGGACAAATTGTTAAAAAGCAGGACGTCTGGTCCCCTTAGTCTTGAAGGATGACATTTTTTGGTCTGTACCCCCCCCCCCCCACTGCCCTGCCTCCAGGACTATAACTGCTCCTGTTAAAAGGGCAGTGGGGTTCCAGCACAGACCCAACTTCTGAGCACAGGAAATGATGGACGGGTTCAGGCTGGGGACTAGAACACAGGCTGGAAAACCATTTGCAAACCCCTGCGCTGTCACTAATCCAAACCCACAACCTTCAGTGCCTGGCTTACGTCTGTCCCCAAAGCTTTATTGATCCTTAGGTTAGGATGAGGCAAAGATACATCCTCTCCCCGGGGTGGTGGCCCAGTGGCCCAATCCCAGGGCAGTCCCGGACCAGAGGGCAGACAGCTGACTTGCTCTTTGACCTGTATCTGCCCCATGAGAGCCCTCTCCTCCCCCTGCCCCCACAGGGCAGGCATGCTGCACACTCACCAGCACTCCAGCTTCTCCCCAGGCCCAGCCTGGAAAAGGCAGAAGGCTGCTCTGGCCAGGTAGCTCAGATACATCAAGGTTGTGGGTTCAATACCCAGTCAGGGCACGTACAAGACGCAACCAATGAATGCACAAATAAGTGGAACAACAAACTGGTGTTTTTCCCTCTTCTTTCCTCTCTGACTCTAAAATGTATTTTAAAATGGGGGCTGGGGGAGTGGGTCAGAAAGTAGGCTCCAGCTTCCCAGGTGGTTTTTCCTCTCCCCGCCACACATACAAGCCTTTCTCACACCCCTTCCCTCCAGTAGGCGAAGGCACTGTTAGGCTAGGGTGTTTCCTGCACGCACCTGGACGTGAGAGTCACCTGAAAGGCTTGTTAAAGACCCAGGTGTCCTAGCCCACTTCCAATTTGCTGCGTTGAAGACCTAGGAGCCTGCGTGCCGAGGCCAGCTAGAACCGGCTTCACCAGGAGAAACTCGTGGTGTCACCCAAGAGGGAGCAGGGCTTCAATGAGGCCACACGGTCCGCGTCTTACACTCAGAAACAGGGCTTGTCAGAGTCCCGGAAAGGACCCGTCTCCGATGAAGACTTCCTTCATCCACAATCACATGAAGCCAGTTCCAACTCAATGATTAAAGAACCAGAGTCCAGTCTCAGGGGTGGGGCCCCAGAAAATGATAGTAAATATACAAACGCATGCATGGCAGCCCCTTAAGCGTGGAGCCCTTGTGCAGTGCACAACCTACTCAGGTGTTCACAGCATCTACATCAGTTGGTTTGCAAGTGCTAACAAAATCCCTCTTACTTTTTTATATTTTTCACGACAGAGGCATGAGCCATGTGTAATCGGTTTATGGAAGAGCTCCATGAGTTAATCCCGAGGCAGAGAAAGCTGAATCCCTCCTGAACATCCCCCGATGGCCTAGTTTGCTTCAGTAAGGAGTTTCACTGTATTAATAATAGTAGACGCTTTCTATGAGTGCTCTGTGGCAAGCACACAGCTCTGCATGCTTCACTTAACTCATTTAATAAAGCTGTGGTCACAAGGCCATAGTTTTTAAACTATTGAAGTAAATTATACATACAGAAAGGTGGACATAAGTACATACACGTCAGTGAATTTTTACAAACACCACCCAAGTCATCAGCACCCGCGAAACATTATTACCGTCACTCCAGAAACATCCCCCCACACACACACACCACAAAAAGAACAAGGATTTTTGTCTCTTGTTCCGTTGTATCCTAGTACTTAGTACAGTACCTGGCACAGAGTAGACGCTTAATAAATATCTGTTAAATGAGTGAAGTGTAGAAAGGCGAAGGAATTGCCCACGGTCACACACATTCAGTAAGTGGCCCAACCAGGGTGAGCCCAGGTGGGATGGCTTCAGTGTCCTGGGGCACAGCCCTTACATGACAGCAGCCTGCAGCGGCAGCTGGTTCGCACGGCATCCTCCCCTCCTACAGCTTTCTTCTAAAAGGCAGACCCGCTGCTCTCTGCCAGTCTGTTTACGTCTTCAGAATTTAATGTTGGGAATGCAAGACCACGTTAACCTCCGAGTCTCTCTCATCCAAGTTCCTATGTGTATACAGCTTCAAGTTTGATCCTTAAGCTGCCCCCAGGGCTGGCTTTCCTCTCTTTACAATTTGAGAGGAATCCAGTTTTATTCATTCTTTCTCTAAAATTGCATCCTCCGTCTGCTAAGGCTGTACAGGCCAACAGAAGTTAAAATCCCATAAATGACTGTGGTTGTGGATAGGTGTTGCTGCAGACTACAAGCAGGCGGACTCCACCACCAGTTTCGGAAGAGGACAACATCTGTCACTACTCTCCACCCCCCAAATATAAAAGGTTTCGTACATTCTGATATGCCAAGGTTGCAGATTCAATCCCCAGTCAGGGCACCTATAAGAACCAACCAATGAAAGCATAAACGAGTGGAACAAATAGATGGGGTTTTTTCCCCTCTCTCTAAAAATAAATTTAAAACAAATAAAAACATATTATTTTGTTAGTAATTACTTACCAAAGTGGTCTTGGCATTTTACTGTCCAACTCATCGAGACGTGATGGCAGGTGCTGTCATGTTTCATGAGCGATGCTTAGCCTGTGACCAAGGTTCAAATAGTGGGTCATTTTCAGTGGAAAAACAGCTCAGAGAGCAGATGGGCATATACCTATGAGATATTACTGAGGTTAGCACACCTTAAAACTGCTTTTAACAAAGTGTGAAGTAGTCAAAGAGAACCTCCCTTCGTACACATTGATGGAATTCTCAGATGCACTAAGCTTTACAGAATGCAGACACCATTAATTAGTGTACAACCCAGTGATATAGGGACCAACTTTACACTCACTTACAAAACTTTATTAAAGAAGAGTCTTATTTGGCATATTAAAAAGTCCAAAAAAGGATCCTTGTGATAAATCTGCTAGCAGAGTCCATGGGGGTGGATGGCTTCCTGCCCCTCCCACAGTACCCCAGTGTTCAAGCTGGGTAGGCAGTCAGCAGAAGAGTTCTTTTCAGCAGCCTGGACTGGAGTTCGGAGTCCATCCTCTGAAAAATGAGTTTCTACAAGCTGTGAATTAAAAACAGCCAGGATGGCTTCCATTTGTAGTTACTGTATATACTGTCATTCACTATTCTAGGATTTTAATGTCCTCCAATGGGAACTGACTTGAATGATGTCCAATGGCAGCAACAGTCCCAAAATAACGTCTTTGTGTGTGTGTCCCTTTTACTGGTTCCAGACAATTCTGTAATGGGAAGGGATGGAGTTCACTCACATGCCCAAAACATGGCTCACATCTCAAGGGCTGTCCAAGAGACCATGCATTCCTCCAGAGACATCACAGTCTTGAACTTGGTACCAGGTGGGAAATAGCATGAGCTTTGGACCTAGACATCCGACGGGAGGGCTGGTGGTTGGGGGGACAGGAGAGAAACCGAGTCCCTCAGCTGAAACCCTGGCTGGTCCCACGGGCCCCCAAGACAATAGTTTCCGTCCATTGTGCTCTGGTTGAGGACAAGGCCTCCTGCCCCAAACACCGGCTGGAGTTGGACATATGACCCTTGTCCTGGAAAAGGGCCTCAGTTGCTGCTGCTGCTGTCCTCACTATCCGAATACGCACCCAGCTGGCTCAGAGAGGAGGTGGTGGGCGTCCTGGGTGCAAGGTCTGCGGCTTTCCCGTTCTTCACAGTGCCCAGTGTGGGTGCCGGCTGGCTCTGTGGGGTATTGCGATCCAGGCCTGTTTTCTTCACCACAACGAGGCCTGAGAGCTGGGGCCTGCTGCCAAGGGTGCCCACACTCCGCTCCCAGCTCTCCATCTTCCTCTTCGCCTTCGGGCCTTCGTCCAGGATTGCTGTGGGGTTGGGGCTGGGGTTGGGCAGGACGGCTGGCTGGGGCGGGGCAGGAGCAGCATCCTCTTCCGAATCGGAGTCCTCCAGCAGTCTCCGTTTCCTGGCTTCCTCCACCAAGGCTGCCGTCTCCCTCTCATCCTCCTCCTGCTCCTGCTTCAGTCGCTCCTCCTCGGACAGGCGGTGCTGCCGCAGCATGGCCTCAAAGTCTACGTGGGCCTGCCGCTGGTTCAGGTCTTTGAGCTCCTGCAGGTTCTCCAGCACTTCCATCTCCAGCTTGGAGTCCTTGGTTCGGTTCTCCAGCACCTTCATAGGATTGTTCAGCTCCTCGTCCTCCCGCTCCTTCTGCACTCGCTTCTCCTCCTCCTCCAGGAGCTTCTCGGCCTGGAAGTTGCGCGTGGCTCCGTGCTCCATCGTGTAGTCGGTGTTTTCGGGGTCTGTCTTGAAGGTGATCTCGGCCAGGCAGCGCGTGCACTTGATGTAGAAACGGAAGATGGGCAGGCCCAGGTACACCTCGTTCTGCACCGTCTCCTTGCGCGCGTTGAACTTCTTACCCTTGTAGATGTATTCTCCGCACGTCTTGCACCGCATATTGAAGGGGGCCATCAACCGCACCACGTACTGCCGATCTTTGGGGAGCTTGAGCTTGGGGATCTTTGACGGGTCAAAGTCGGGGGGATAATACTTGTTTAAAACTTTTCGCTCCGACATTTTCGCCTTCTATTCTTCTCACTATCACCGGAGAACTGTTTAGGGCCGGTATTTACCGAACTTCCGCTACACTTCCGTCGACGTCACTCTTTCTGCCTCTATTATTGGCGGCAGCATTCGCTTCTTGCCTTTTTCATTGGCTCCAACCCCCGTCTGTCAAGATCCGAATCCTTCTGTCTATCTTTTCCGAGTTGCAACTTCTGTACCGCAACAAAGGTTCCGGCAGTGGTCGGGGAAGTTACGGGGAGACGCCGCGCTAGTTAAAATGTTGGCGTGATGGGAAGTAGCTGGTTGCGACACTCCCTGTGGTTCATTCTTTTATTCACCAAACTGGGAGCTCGGTGTGGAGTGCTTACCCCGTGTGCTGGCCTCTGGGAGCCCACACGTTCCATGTCCCAGGGCCCACGTGGGCACTGGGGCCAGTTCCCACGGGCTACACAGGTCGCGACAAAGGACCCCCCAGGACACCGCGCCCCACCTTTAGCTTGAGTCCCAGGCAGACGCAAAGACGAGGTTCCAAGCCTGGCCCTCCCCAGGCGCTCACACTGGCTGCCAAATGTCCCCCACTGCCCTCCTGCATTTTCCCTCTCAGCCCATTCTTTCCCTGGCCGCCTCCCTTCCCATTATTTTTTCCCCCAGAATTATGGTAACATTGTTTTTTAACATTGTATAAGTTTCACATGTATAATTTTATAGGTCAACATGGGTATGTACTATAACTGATCACCACCAAAAGTCTACTTGCCATGCATCACCACAAAATTGACCACCCCTGACCCATTACGCCCATCCCTCACCAACCACCTTTTCCTCTGGTAACCGCCAATCTGTTTTCCATATCTATGAGTTGTTTTTGTGTATATATATATATATATATATATATATATATATATATTGCACATATGAGTGAAATCATGTTGTTTTTCTTTGTCTGACTTATTTCACTTACCATAATATCCTCAAGGCCCATCCATGTAGTCCCAGATGGCAAGTTTAATTCTTTTAAATTTTTTGTGGCTGATTAGCATTCCATTGTGTACATATGTCACATCTTCTTTATCCATTCATCTGACAGTAGACACTTAGGTTGTTTCCATACCTTGGATATTGTAAATAGTGCTGCAGTGAATACAGAAGTCCATATATCTTTTTAATTAATGTTTTTGTTTTCTTTGAGGAAATGCCCAGAAGTGGAATAGCTGCATTATAGAGTAGTTCAAGCTAAAGAGTTGTGGTGTTGTTGTGTTTTAAACATGAAGAATTTTAGTCTTTTCAGCCAATTCCAAATAATAAACATTGCATATGTAAAATATTACCTGTTTCTTAAAAATGTTATTTGAGACAGAGAGAAGAAGGGCAAGAGAGGGAGAGAAACATTGATTTGTTGCTCCACTTACTTGTGCATTCATTGGTTGAATCTTGTGTGTCCTGACCAGGGATCAAACCTGCAACCTTGACATATTGGCTGATGCTCTGACCAACTGAACTACCCAGTCAGAGCTTAAAATAATTTTTGTTAAGTCAAAATAAATTGATTTCTATTCTGTGATATTTTGTTCCATGATGCAGGGCCTCAGATTTGGGTTACCTAAAATTCACAGGGACTAATCAAGAAAAAAACAAAAAAAGACAGCTTCAATATATGTCCATGGTCACAGGATATGGACATTTTAAAAAAAAATAGATTTTATTGTTTTTTTACAGAGAGGAAGGGAAAGGGATAGAGAGTTAGAAACATCAATGAGAGAGAAACATCGATCAGCTGCCTCCTGCACACCTCCCACTGGGGATGTGCTTGAAACCAAGGTACATGCCCTTGATTGGAACTGAACCTGGGACCTTTTGGTCCTCAGGCAGATGCTCTATCCACTGAGCCAAACCAGTTAGGGTGACATGGACAATTTAAAGATAAAGGACTGCAATTATTTGGTACATTTGGTAGTAATTAAAGAAGATTAAAAACAATCAGATACAATTTTCTATCTAATGGAATATTAAAGAATAACATCTTCATGTGAAGAGTTGAAACAAACATTTGTTTTGGGGACAGTATCAATTAATAGAAAAATTCCAGCGCTGGCTGGTTACTAAGTGTTTAGAGCAACAGCCCATGGACAAAAGGGTCATGGGTTCGATTCCTAGCAAAAGGCATGTACCTGCTTTGCAGGCTCTCCAGCCCCAGTAGGGGTGCAGGCAGGAGGCAGTCAGTTGCTGTGTCTCTCTCACATCGATGTTGCTCTCTCTCTTTCTCCCCTTCCTCTCTCCCACTCTCTCGCTGGAAATCAATGGAAAAAAACATCCTCCAGTGAGGACTAAAAAAAAAAAAGACAGAAAACCTGCATAGGCCAATAACAACTGATGAAATAGAAGCAGTAATCAAAAAACTCCCACCAAACAAAAGCCTAGGTCTGGACAGCTTCACAGGGAATTTTACCAGACTTCAAAGAAGAACTAACACCTATACTCCTCAAACTATTTCAGAAAATCCCAGAGGAAGAAATATTTCCAAACATTTTATATGAGGTCAGGATTATCCTAGTTCCAAAACCAGATAAATACACTACAAAGTACGAGAATTATAGGCCAATATCCCCAATGAACAAAAATGCTAAAATCCTCAACAAAATATTAGCAAATCACATCCAGCAATATATTAAAAAGATCATACACCATGAACAAGTAGGATTTTTAAAAATATATTTTATTGATTTTTTACAGAGAGGAAGGGAGAGGGATAGAGAGTTAGAAACATCGATGAGAGAGAAACATCGATCAGCTGCCTCCCGCACATCTCCTACTGGGGATGTGCCCGCAACCAAGGTACATGTCCTTGACCGGAATCTAACCTGGGACCTTTCAGTCCACAGGCTGATGCTCTATCCACTGAGCCAAACTGGTTAGGGAAAACAAGTAGGATTTATTCCAGGGATGAAAAACTGGTACAATATTTGCAAATCAATAAACATGATACATCACATAAACAAATTGAAAGACAAAAAAATATCACATGATCATATTAATAGATGCAGAAAAGCATTCGACAAAATCCAACACCCATTTTTGATAATAAAAAAAATAAAACTCTTAGCAAAGTGGGAAAAGAGGAGTGTATATCAACATGATAAAGGCCATATATGATAAACCTATAGCCAACATCATACTCAATGGGCAAACACTGAAAGCATTTCTCTGAAGAACAGGAACAAGACAGGGATGTCCACTTTTACAACTCTTATTGAACATAGTACTGAAAGTCCTAGCCACAGCAATCAGACAAGAAGAAGAAATAAAAGGCATCCAAATTGGAAAAGAGGAAGTAAAACACTCATTATTCGCAGATGATATGATATTGTACATAGAAAACGCTGAAGACTCCACCAAAAAACTACTAGATTTAATAAATGAATTTGGCAATGTAGCAGGATACAAAATCAACACCCAAGAATCAATGGCTTTTTTATACACCAATAATAAATTCTCAGAAAGAGTAACTAAACAATCCCATTTACCCTTGCAACAAAAAGTTAAGATACTTAGGAATAAACTTAACCAAGGAGGCAAAAGACCTGTACTTTGAAAACTATGGGACATTGAAAAAAATAGATAGAAGAAGATATAAACAAGTGGAAGAATATACCATGTTCATAGATTGGTGAAATCAACATCATTAAAATGTCCATACTACCCAAGGCAATCTACAGATTCAATGCAATATACAGATTCAATGCAATCTCCATTAAAATACAAATGACATATTTCACAGAGCTAGAACAAATAATCCAAAAATCTATATGGAATTTAAAAAAGCCCAAGCCTAAGCCAGTTTGGCTCAGTAGCTAGAGCATCAGCCTGCAGACTGAAGGGTCCCGGGTTCGATTCCTCTCAAAGGCACCTACCTCAGTTGCAGGTTCCTCCTCGGCCTGGGCCCTGGTCAGGCGAGTGCAGGAGGCAACCAACTGATGTATTCTCATGATGTTTCTCTCTGTCTTTCCCTCTCTCTTCCACTCTCCCTAAATATCAATGGAAAAATCTCCTAGGTGAGGATTTCAAAAAATAAAATAAAATTTAAAAAGACCTTGAATAGGTGCAGCAATTTTGAGAAAGAAAAACAAAGTTGGAGGAATCACAATACCAGATTTCAAGTTAGACTACAAAGCCACTGTAATCAAAACAGCCTGGTACTGGCACAAGAACAGGCATCTAGATCAATGGAACAGAAATAGAACCCAGAAATTGACCCAAGCCATTATGCTCAATTGATATTTGACAAAGGAGGCAAGAGCATACAATGGAGTCAAAATAGTCTCTTCAATAAATGGTGTTGCCTATTGAAATTATATAAGGATCTGAAGCAGCATGGATGGAACTGGAGAGCATAATGCTAAGTGAAATAAGCCAGTCAATGAAAGAAAAATACCACATGTCCTCACTCATCTATGGATAATAATAACCATTATAAACTGGTGAACAAAAATAGATACGAAGGCAGAGCAGCATCAAACAGACTGTCAAATTACAGCAACAAGGACAGGGAGGGCTGGGGGGGTAATAGATTAACCAAAGGACTTTTATGCATGCATATAAGCATAACCAATGGACACAAAACACTGGGGGTAGGGGAGGCTGGGGGAAGGGCAAGAGGGAAAAGAGATATATGTACTAATCTTTGTAATACTTTACGTAATAAAAATATATATATTTAAAAATAAATAAATAAATAAATAAATAAATAAATAAATAAAACAAATATAAGGATCTGACTATAATGAAAATGTAGAAGAGTTCTAATTAATTGGTATATCACAAGCCAACATGGTACTCCTTGGAGAGTCAAAGATACAGACAGTCCTCAGGTTATGTCGGACTCAACGTATGTCGTTTCATGGTTACATTACCATCTCCCATTTATTTATATATATAAAAAAAGGTCTGCCCTGACTGGTTTGGCTCAGTGGATAGAGCATTGGCCTGCGGACTGAAAGGTCCCAGGTTCGATTCCGGTCAAGAGCATGTACCTTGGTTGCGGGCACATCCCTAGTAAGGGGCGTGCAGGAAGCAGCTGGTCGATGTTTCTCTCTCATCGATGTTTCTAACTCTCTATCCCTCTCCCTTCCTCTCTGTAAAAAATCAATTAAATATTTTTTTTAAAGTGCCATTATTTCGACGTATGTGCTTTATGTTCTTTATTGTTTATTTACCACATACGTAAAGGTCAGGAATTGTTATCTTTCCTTTACATTTTTATTTTACTGTTCCACTTCATTACTGCTATGAATGTGCTCCATGTGAGTGACATAGGTGCTTATGTAGGTGGGTTCCGACTTATGGCGGAAATGGAATTACATAGTGCCTGCCGTTCAAATGGATCTCCGATGTAACCCGAGGACCTACTGTGTTCTGCTTACAAGCCTAAACCAGCGGGCTTTTTCTTTATATTTGCTTCTAATTCTTTGTAGTGCTTTGAATTGTTTATTTTACTAGAAATGCAATTATTGGTGGTTATTCCACTGAAGTGATTTGAAATTACCTCTTGTGCTTTGGGTGCAGGTTAATGCTGAAAATAAACACAAAGTAAAACAAAATCCAGAGTTTGCCACGCCAGTGTCTGCATTACAGGCCACTGGATATTAAACTCCAGGAGGCTTGTAGAATTGCTCTGGTAGCTGCTGTACCCCTGTGCCTTTGTAGATTCGCCTTATGATTTGCACAAAAGACGGAAGGAGGGGAAACGGCCAGGACCTGGTGAACCTACGCAAATGCAAAGGTTGCAATGCACAACGCGAGCAAGCATGTGTTCTGTACGTCAGAGCCCGGTTCTGCCCTATGAGCAGTTTCCATAATTGTCTGGTTCCTGTCATCCTTCAGGTTTATAATCTACTCTAGAGACTTAGTTTGAACCCCTCAGTTGTGAAATGCCATCATTACTGTAAAATCTTCTTGTTCATGAACAATGGATTTCTCCTTTAATTTTTTTTTAATTATTGAAGGTTGTCTTTGAGTGTAAGATCTACCTTACCAGAAAAGGAGACTTTCTAATGTTAAAAAAAAAAGTCCTCATTCAATAAAAGCTGGAAAAAAAATAAATAGTATTGCCCTAACCGGTTTGGCTCAGTGGATAGAGCGACAGTCTGTGGACTGAAGGGTCTCAGACTCAATTCTAGTCAAGGGTATGTACCTTGGTTGCGGGCACATCCCCAGTAGGAGGTGTGCAAGAGGCAGCTGATCGATGTTTCTCTCTCATCGATGTTTCTAATTCTCTATCCCTCTCCCTTCCTCTCTATAAAAAAATCAATAAAAAATATTTAAATGAAAAATAAATGGTATTGGTAAAATTGGACAGCTACATGCAAAAAAAAAAAAAAAAAAAGGAAACTAGACCACCAACTTACTCCATACACAAGAATAAACTCAAAATGGATAAAAGACTTAAATGTAAGTCATGAAGCTGTAAAAATTCTAGAAGAAACCATAGGCACCAAAATCTCAGACATCTCTCTTGGCAATATGTTTATGGGTACATCTCCTAGAGCAAAGAAAACTAAGGAGAAAATAAACACATGGGACTACATCAAAATAAAAAGCTTCTACATACAGCAAAGGAATCATCAACAAAATGAAAAGATAGCCCACTGTGTGGGAGAACATATTTGGCAATGATACATCTGATAAAAGGTTAATATCCAATATATATAAGGAACTCAACAAAAGGGAGACAAACAATGCAATTAAAAAATGAACAAAGGACCTAGATACCTCAAAGAGGAACATACAGAAAGCCAAGAGACATATGAAAAAATGTTCAAAGTCACTAATCATCCAAGAGATGCAAATCAAAATGACAACGAGGTACCATCTCACGCCTGTCAGAATGGCTACCATCAACATATCAACAAAGGACAAATGCTGGCAAGGATGCAGAGAAAAGGGAACCCTAGTACACTGCTGGTGGGAATGCAGACTGGTGCAACCATTATTAAGAACAGTATGGAGTTTCCTCGAAAAACTAAATATGGAACTGCCATTTGACCCAGTTATCCCACTTCTAGGAATATATCCTAAGAAACCAGAAACACCAATCAGAAAGAAGGTATACGCCCCTATGTTTATAGCAGCACAATTTACAATAGCTAAGATCTGGAAACAGCCCAAGTGCCCATCAGCAGATGAGTAGATAATAAAGCTATGGTACATTTGCACAATGGAATACTAAGCAGCAGTAAAAAAAAAAAAAAAGGAGAGAGAGAGAATCTCTTACCATTTGAAACAGCATGGAGGGAACTAGAAAATATCATGCTAAGTGAAATAAATCAGTCAGAGAAAGACAAGTATCACATGATTGCACTTACATGTGGAATCTAAGTAACAAACAGATAAGCGGAGTGGATCCAAAGACATGGAAGCATGCAACAGAGTGTGGAATCTCAGAGGGAAGGTGGGGGAGGGTGGGTGGGTGGGAGGTAATCAGCCAAAGACCTTGTATGCATATATGCATAACCCATGAACACAGACAATAGGGTGCTGAAAGCCTGGGGCAGGGAACGGGGTGTGTGTGTGTGTGTGTGTGTGTGTGTGTGTGTGGACTGGAGGGGATCAATGGGGGGTTGGGGGGAAAGAGGACATATGTAATACTTTAAACAATAAAGAATTATTTTTTAAAAAAAGAAAAATTTCATTTGGAAAATGGTCTATATCTATCTATATCTATCTATATATCTATATATCTAGATATATCTATATATCTATATCTATCTATCTATATCTATATCTATATCTATATCTATATCTATATCTATATCTATATCTATATCTATATCTATATCTATATCTATCTATATGCCAAGCAACTGGAATGCCCAGAAGGACTGGTGGCTTTGATGTGCACTGCAGCCAGCCAACTGGTCCAATTGGGGGCAAAGCCAGCCGGCCAAGCTCCTGTGGCCCCCCCTCCAGCCGGCCTCGAACGGCCAGCCTCCATTGGCCCCAATCATGTACAAATTCATGCACCAGGCCTCTAGTTTTATTATAATCATTCACATGTTCATCTCTCAAAAAATTGTGAAAGCATTTTATTTATTTTTGTTAAAATATTTATGTTTAAGATTTTTGAGAGGCGTACATTTTTATTTAAATAAAAAACAAATACTTAAATGAAATTCCTTATCAGTGTGGAGAGTATGGCCTTTAGCCTAAAGGCTGCAACCAATCATAAAAATGTTAGCCAAACATTCAGAGGTGTGCATTATATCTAAAATTCAAACAACTTTATATATATATATATAGATATATATATATAGATATATAATTTCAGAGAGGAAAGGAGAGGGAGAGAGAGATAGAAACATTAGTGATGAGAGAGAACCATTGATCCGCTGCTTCACACTGGGGATCAAGCCCACAATCCGGGCATATGCCCTGACCAGGAATCGAAGCATGACCTCCTAGTTCACAGGTCAACACTCAACCACTAAGCCATGCTGGCTGGGCCAAATAACTTTATTTTAAAACAGGACAGGGGAAAAAATAAATAGTTTCTGGGCAAGGAAAAAAATTGTGTGTACAGTATGGGTAATCATGTTACACCAAATAAAAAACAAGACACTTAAGTAGTTGTTCTACGTAATTTTTTCCCCTTTTGCTTCAAGGTAATTTTATCAAAGAGCTTCAGAGTCTAATCTTGGAATGGCAATTTCTAAATGAAAGGGTGGGCAAAGATGTCTAAATTTACAAGTCAATGCTCTTCTCCAAGTCTTCACTATTATATATAAAAATATTAGGAGGAGAACGTATTCAACATCACAGTAGTATTTGTCCTTAAATGTTTTGAATCGAAGAGTCTGGTAAACTTATGGACATGATTATCCTGCTCTTTCAAAGCTGACATTCCCCAACAGCATTTGGAGCCCCGAGGAAAGCCCAGGCTGACCTCAGATCCATTCAGAGAGGGCTAAGAGGCAAAAGTAAATGGAAAAGAAAGCAATAGTAAGGGGGGAAATAAACTGTCCTAGGCCACATAACGTTTCAGATATTTTATACCCAGTCAATCCACTTATAAAAATGACAAAAGAATTATTTCCCTGCCATTTTGGCTGTTATTCTGATTGAACACCATTCTTCATTTTCCCTCAAATTTCTTACGTGCATTTTAGCACTCCAATGTGCAAAAAAATAGGTAATTTATTAAGTCTATTTTCCCTAAAATTGTATTTCTTATGGCCAAATTAAGTTAACAGATATCACTCCCAGCTCATCAATTTATAGCCAAACAATTTATTCCTAATTTGGGATAACATAATATCAAGTTTATTTTAAGCAAAGAATCCATCTTCCTTTTTAAAAAAAGAACAGTTAAAAACAAACAAAAAACCCAGAATGCATTCTCCTACCCAAAGAAGGAACTAATTTCTTTGGAAAGTCCTCATACTTAGAAATTAATAAATAAAGAGATAAAGATACAATGAGATAAAGAGGTAAATAAATAATTTAAATAAATAAATATTAAAAGCCACCCCCTAGAGAGTGGTTATATATACAGATCGCTGCCCACCACTGAGAGGACAATTCTCTCCACCTGAGTGTTTTCTCAGTCCAGGCGTGATGGAGTGGGTTTCCCCTGGAACACTCTGACAGAAGAAAACTGGCCCTGGCTGGTTTGGCTCAGTGGATAGAGCATCGGCCTGTGGACTCAAAGGTGCTGGGTTCGATTCCCATCAAGGGCATGTACCTTGGTTGCGGGCACATTCCCAGTAGGAGGTGTGCGGGAAGCAGCTGATCGATGTTTCTCTCTCATTGATGTTTCTAACTTTCTATCCCTCTCCCTTCCTCTCTGTAAAAAATCAATAAAATATAGATTAAAAAAAGAAAAGAAAACCGGGTTTCCTTGCAGATCCCCACTACAGTGCCTTTGCAAGCTTGTTCCCAAAGACCTGCCGGTAGGGTCAGCGTAAGCACAAGGCTCCATCACCTGGGCATAGACAGGCCGGTTCCAGGCAGTCTGTGTACTACAGTGAAGAAGGGTTACATGGTCCTGGCCCCGCAGCTCAGTGGGTCAGAGCATTGTCCTAGGTCAGAGCGCACACAAGAACCAACCAATGAATGTACAAGCAAGTGGAACGACAAATCGATGTTTCTCTCTCTCTCTCTCTCAAATCAATTTTTAAAAAATGATTACATGATCTTTGGGGTTCCTCCAGCTTCCAGACTCTATAGACAATAAAGGATGAGGGGACCTAGCCAGTTTGGCTCATGGATAGAGCATCAGCTTGCAGACTGAAGGGCCCCTGGTTTGATTCTGGCCAAGGGCACATACCTTGGTTGTGGGCTTGATCCCCAGCCCTGGTTGGGGCATGTGTGAGAGGCAACCAATTGGTGCGTTTCTCTCACATGGATGTTTCTCTTTCTGTGTCTCTCCCCTCCCTCTCACTCATCTAAAAATCACTGGGAGCCCTGGCCCGGTTGGCTCAGTGGATAGAGCGTTGGCCTGCGGACTGAAAGGTCCCAGGTTCAATTCCAGTCAAGGGCATGTACCTTGGTTGTGGGCACATCCCCAGTAAGGAGTGTGCAGGAGACAGCTGATCAATGTTTCTCTCTCATCCATGTTTCTAACTTTCTATCCCTCTCCCTTCCTCTCTATAAAAAATCAATAAAATACATTTTTTTAAAAATCAGTGGGAAAATATCCTTGGGTGAGGATTCCTAACAACAACCACAAGGATGAGGGGAGGAGAGGCTCCTTCCTTCTAAAGTCTACATGTCTACACCTCACTCTCCTGCAGCCATTGGAGCAGACAGCTGCGGCAGGCCGTTCTTGCTGTCCTGGGCTTCTCTGGGTGGAATCCTCTTCCTGAATCCGTCTCAGTCCGGAGTCTTGTCCTAGGTTAAGACCTGCTTTGGGAGGAAGGGTGGCTGCATACACTAACCACACCGAGGCCCATCTATGAAGTGACAGTGAGCAAGACCTAGCAAGAGGACAAGCATCTCACCCTGACCGTGGACTTCCCACCCTGTGGGCATCGCCATGGAGAGCAGATGCGTTTCAGAAGCCGGCGTGTGTGCCGAGCACTTCTAAGGACCACACTCCTCAAGCGGCTCAGGGAAAAGCTTGAAGCATCACCTACAGGACAGAGGAGCACCTGCCCCCAGCTGGGCGGGCTGATCCCTGGGTTCAGACCTGCTCCTGGACTTGGGGGCCAGACCAGCACGCTCCCCCGGGGACTCCCCATTCTCCCTCCCTCCCGCGGCTGACCAGGCCCTGCGTCAGCGGGCCACTCCTTCTCTAGATGTGCGAATGCCTTCATTCGCGAAGGATGGCCCCGTGCTGGGCGTGCACCCGCCTGAAGCTCCAGGACCAGCGTGGGCACCGGCTGGCGCTGAAGAGAAGTCTTTCCTTTCTTTCTGGCTTGGGGTGCGGGTGAAGTGGGCACTTTCACAGCCCCCCTCTCCTGGCCCCGCCCGGCCCTCCTGCCGACCGGGCGCGGGGCTAGTGCAGTCCTTTCCCGCCCACAGTAAAGGCCTGGCTCCGCAGGCGGCGGGGAGGGTGCGCGCAGGGGTTTGCGGCGGGGCCCTCCCCGCGGGCGCTGGGCCGGGACCAGCAGGGGCGTGTCCGCACGCTCACCTGCCATTGGGCAGGTGGGGCCGCCGGGCCTCCCGCACGGGCCGGCCTATAAATGCGGGGCGCTGGCCGCAGAGCCGGGTGCGTGGCAGGATGGTGGACAGCGTGTACCGGACCCGCTCGCTGGGGGTGGCGGCGGAGGGGCTGCCGGACCAGTACGCGGACGGAGAGGCGGCGCGCGTGTGGCAGCTCTACATCGGCGACACCCGCAGCCGCACGGCCGAGTACAAGGCCTGGCTGCTCGGGCTGCTGCGCCAGCACGGCTGCCAGCGGGTGCTCGACGTGGCCTGCGGCACCGGGTGAGCCTGGCGGGGCCGGGGGCCGGGGCGACGGGGCGCCCAGACCGGACCGAGAGGGAGGGTGGGCACGGCGGGCGGGGAAGGCTGCGCGCCCCGGCAGCGCCCGGGCTGGGCTTTGGGCCAGAGCGGTCGGAACCTGCTCCCGTGTAACTCCTCGGGCGATGGCAGTCGTTGACAGTTCGCATTTGCTCAGCATTGGTCCGTGCCAAGAGCTGTGCCAGGAGCTTTTGAAACATGTTTTGAAAACCCTCACCAAACCTGAGGAGGTAAGTGCGCCGCGGTACCCCGTTTGCCGCTTTGGGCATTGGGCCTCGGCGAGCGCAAGGTCCCCCATCTGGCGGGGAGGAGAACAGAACAGGGCAGCCTGCGCTCTCCGCGACCTGCATGCGGTCTTCTGGGCGCACGCTTCTGAGCTTCCAGGAGCCTCCGTTTGCCCCGGCTCTCGGATGGGGCACCTCCTTTTTTGTTTGTTTTTTCACTCCTCCCGCTCGAGGGCACATTGATTTTTAGAGAGTGGAAGAGAGAGAGGGAAAGAGCGAGAAACATCGATGTGAGAGGAACACATGGATTGGTTGCCTCCCGCACAGCCGGGGCTGGAGAGGAGCCTGCAATCTAGGTATGTGCCCTTGACCGGAATCCAAGGCCAAGGCTCTACACACTGAGCAACCCGGCTAGGGTGGATTGCTATGCGTTTTAATGCACATTTGTAGACTATCTGACTCTG
The DNA here is from genome assembly GCA_004026665.1 of Murina feae. Taxonomy (NCBI): domain Eukaryota; kingdom Metazoa; phylum Chordata; class Mammalia; order Chiroptera; family Vespertilionidae; genus Murina; species Murina feae. The sequence goes on from PVJC01006619.1 coordinate 37,363, forward strand.
AATAGCTGCTAAGAACCAAAACGAAATGTTGCTGCCTGGCGGTAAGAAATAGATTCGCCAGGTCACTTGAGGTCAGCGGAGCGGGCCAGGGGAGAGGAAGTGGAGGAATGGAGTGCGAGGGGCCGTCTCACCTTCCCAGGCCCCCTGATCGCCCTTCTCTGCCTCTCGTCCCCCGTCTCCTACCCAGGGTGGACTCCATCATGCTGGTGGAAGAGGGCTTCAGCGTGACCAGTGTGGACGCCAGTGACAAGATGCTGAAATATGCGCTGAAAGAGCGCTGGAACCGGCGGCATGAGCCCGCCTTCGACAAGTGGGGTATGCGGTCCAGTCAGGCAGGCCCTCCCAGTCCAACCACCAAGGACAGTGCTCTCTGGATCCTGGGCTCCTGGGCGGGGTGTTTTGTTTTCCTAAAGGACACAGCAAAATTACTGTCATTTCCCTTAAAAGGGAGGCTTACGTGCCAGAATGAGATATCAGGTATGAGGAGCTAGTTTTTAAATTATGTATATAAATTGATTTCAGAGAGGGAGGAGAGACTGAAGCATCAATGATGAGAATCATTGATGGGCTACCTACTGCACGCCCCCTGGTGGGGATTGAGCCCACAACCCAGGCATGTGTCCTGACAGGGAATCCAACTGCGACATCCTGGTTCATAGCTCGATACTCAATCACTGAGCCACACCAGCCAGGCTTAATTACATTTATAATGTCTTTCCCTCATCCCAAATAAAAGCCCACGAGCACAGAGTCCTCCTTTGGAACCATGGCTTCCTTCTCTCTTGACCCCTCCTCCCTTTCACACTCCATGTCCATAATGATCCCTTCTCTCTAACTGGATGTGGAGTCCCTGTGTGTCTCTTGAGGGGAAACTGAGGCAGAGCTGCACTTGGTGGAGATGGGTACTGGTGGTCCCAGGGTGCCCGCCTGATCTCCCCTTCCTGGCCCCCAGTCATTGAGGAAGCCAACTGGATGACTCTGGACAAAGATGTGCCCCAGCCACCAGCGGGCGGCTTCGATGCTGTCATCTGCCTTGGAAACAGTTTTGCTCACTTGCCAGATTGCAAAGGTGAGAGAGGGTGTGGCCTTGGCACGGCCCTTGCTTTGAGCTCCACCCCCTTTCCACAGAGCCCTGGGCACCTGCTCTCCTGCCAGAGCAGACTGCTTTCTGCCCCTCTCTGCCTTGGCACTGGCATCCTTGGGTAATAGAAAGATGGAGGGGAGACTGGTGCTGGGGGCGCCGAGTAGACACAGATTCTCGCCCCTGCCGGGAGCTCAGGGGACCAGAGTGAGCACCGTCTGGCGCTGAAGAACATTGCGAACATGGTGCGGCCAGGGGGCTTGCTGGTCATCGATCATCGTAACTACGACCACATCCTCAGCACAGGCTGTGCACCCCCAGGAAAGAACATCTACTATAAGGTGGGCCCCTGAGGGAGGGCCCAGGGTGGAAGGTGGGATCCTGGGGTCCAGGCCCCACAGCGGCTGCGGAGACTAAAGCAGCCTGCACCACCGCTTACAGAGTGACTTGACCAAGGACATCACGACCTCAGTGCTGACGGTGAACAACAAGGCCCACATGGTGACCCTGGACTACACGGTGCAGGTGCCGGGGGCTGGCCAGGATGGTTCTCTCGGCTTGAGGTATCTCCTTAGCTAGGCGGGGGGTGGGCTGGGGGGCGGAGCTGAGGCCACCAGTCCTCACAGTTGGTCGCGTCTCTGTTGCAGTAAGTTCCGGCTCTCCTACTACCCTCACTGCCTAACGTCCTTCACTGAGTTGCTCCGAGCAGCCTTTGGGGGCAAGTGCCAGCACAGCATCCTGGGTGACTTCAAGCCGTACAAGCCAGGCCAGGCCTACATTCCCTGCTACTTCATCCATGTGCTCAAGAGGACGGACTGAGCGTGGCCTCAGAGCTCCACACGCAGATCCTGGCGCTGTGGGGAGGGGCCAACTGCAGCTGGGGTGCAGGGATCTGGGTTCAGCCTCATGTGAGGTGAACAATACAGTCTGTGCCTTTTTCAGTTCCTGCATGTCTTGTGTTTATGTCAGAAGAATCAGGCTCCGGTGGAGCCCACCCTGCCCTCCCTCCCCTGGACTTACTCCTCTGTCTCGCTCTTCCCCACACCAGCACACCAGCACACCAGCACACCACCACACCAGCACACCACCACACCAGCACACCACCACACCACACCAGCACACCACACCACCACACCAGCACACCACCACACCACCACACCAGCACACCACCACACCAGCACACCACCACACCAGCACACCACCACACCACCAGCAGAGGGCAGCATATACTTTATTTTTAGCTACCCACCTGGCCCCCTCAGGACCCAATTCCCAGAACTCCTGAGCCCATGGGCCTTATTATTGGGGCTGGCCTGGAAAAATGGACAGGGGATGCCTCGTGAATTCTCTCATGCTTCTCCCCCTTGGCACCCAGGGGATCTCCTGGAGGTAGGCAGCCTAGGTGATAATGGCAGCCTGACACAGAGCCCTTTGCTCTCTCAGTCTGCGGGGATCCCCAGGCGGCTTTAGCCCCTGTGAGTGGGATAAGGTCCCAGACCGCAGGAGGCCCTAGCAGGCGGCAAACTTGCGCTGGATGCGCTTGTACCGGAGCAGTTCCTGCTCACTGACAGAGGGCTCCAGGCGGGCGGCGGCCTGCAGCAGGTCCTCCATGGTGAGCAGCAGTGCTGAGCTCCTGGGCTCCAGCCCTAGGGGGGCAACAAGGGGGAGGGAGGCCATTTGAGGAACTCAGGCTCTGTCCAAGCAAGAAGAGCCCGGGGAGGGGGGGGCGGGGGGGACACCTTCTTGCCCAGAGTCCTCAAAACGCCAAGAGTCCCTCTTCTAAAATCCAGAACCGGGCCTGGTTTTCCCTCTAGCTTTTTGGCTGACCTCTGGGGCAGATGAGGGGCTCACCTTCCTCCAGGTCCCGAACCCTGCGTTTGAGGGCAGCTGTCATGGCGTCAGAACAGAGGGAGTAGAGGTCCGCACCTGTCAGCTGGGGAGGGCAGTGATCCAGCACGGTCACCAAGCTCACGGAGGGCTCCAACTTGAATCTGTTGTAGGGACACAGGAAAGAAAGTTTTACCCGGCATGCCCTGCTCCCTCAAAAGGCATCCCTGACCAGTGTGTTCTGCGCATTGCACTTATTCTCTAACCAGACCAAGGCCCAAGCCCTCTGGGAGTCTCCATCAGGGCATACTTGCGTGTGATGGCGCTCAGAACACGGAGCTGGGAGGCACGGTCCTCGCTCACCCCCACGAACACCAGCTTGTCAAATCTTTAGGGAGAGAGGTGGGCACACGTGTCAGGGAGTCCAGCAGAGGGTGAATGAAGAAGACACAGGATGGGACCAAGGGACAAGCCTAACTGGGACTGGCAAAGGAGAGGTACAGGATGGGCACCTGCCAGGCCGCAGGAGGGCAGGGTCCAGGAGGTCTGGTCTGTTGGTGGCTCCGATCACAAACACATCCTGAGTGCTATGAAGCCCATCCAGCTCAGCCAGGAGCTGAGACACCACCCTGCAAAGGAGGAGTGAAGGGGAGTCCTGGGCCCACCCTCAGCTCTGCCCTGCCTGCCTGTGGTCCTCTCCTTGCAGGCCTTCACCACAGGGCACGACTCAGCAGGGCCCCTTGCTGAGTCGTGCCCCATGCCCCTCCATGCAGGCACCCGTTCTCCTCTATGTCCCACACCCAAGCCACAGCCCCTTTTAGCTTCCATTACACTATCTCAGAACCAGAAGGACAGGCACTCAGGGCTCTGAAGACTGCTGCGACCCATCTCGCATCCCTCTGTCCTGGACCCAGGCTCCACCTGGCTCAGACCCCACCTGTCCATCACACCTCCAGAGTCTCCGCTTCGCCCCCGGCTTGGGGCCAAGGAGTCCAGTTCGTCAAAGAAGATAATGCAGGGAGCCGCGGCCCTGGCCCTGGCAAACACTGAGGAGAGAGGGGCCCATGGGAGGGGGCGCTCAGGGGGGCTTTAAAGTCAAATCGGAGGGAAGAAAACCCAGGCTTGATAATTCATTACTAGCGCTGCAGGAAACAGGCCCCGGTGGCAGAACCGGAACTTGTGGAAAGGAAGCGTAGGAGTGCCCACGAGCAGCCTGAGGGCGGGGGGGGGGGGGGGGGGGGGGGGGGGGGGGGGGGGGGGGGGGGGGGGGGGGGGGGGGGGGGGGGGGGGGGGGGGGGGGGGGAGCACAGAGGCCATAGGTTTCAGGACTGGAAGCCCTGTCCACTCACTCACCTTCCCGTACGTTCTCCTCGCTTTGGCCCACATACATGTTGATGAGCTCTGGCCCCTTCACGCTGAGGGAGAGGATGTGGGAGGTAACACTCGTTAGACACCCAAGCACGATCGGCTCGACCCACCCAGCACCTCTCCAGGCCCCCTCGTCACCTGAGGAAGGTAAGGCTGCACTCGGTGGCCACTGCCTTGGCCAGGAGGGTCTTGCCAGTGCCAGGAGGCCCGTGAAGCAGGAGGCCTGAGCGCCTCAGGCCCAGGCTCAGCAGTTCAGGGTGCTCTAGAGGGAGCTGGATGGTCTCCAGGATCTCTTTCTTCACCTCCTGCAGGCCGCCCACATCATGCCAGGACACCGAGGGGATCTAGGGGACGGGAAGAGCACGGTTGGGGATATTCCGGTGGACCGAGCTCCGGTCCCACCCCCACGGGCCTGGAGTCTCTACCTTAGGGGCTCCGATGGCCTGGGAGTGAGCTGACTGCAGCTGCCCCAGGGCCTGCCCGAAGTCCTCCGCCAGGAGCGGAAAGCCGGCGGCACACAGCTCTCGCTCATCCTCCTCACTCAAGCCGCCGGCCAAACTGCAAAGAGAAGCCCAGGGAGGTGTCTGGAGGACCTGACCTGAGGCCTCCCCACATCTGGGTCCTGTCCCCTCCTCCTCCCTCCCTTACCAGCTCCCACCCACCCATGTTTCCTCTTGTCACCTTTGTCCTTTTATACCCAGTTTTCTTACCCAGAGTTCCTGATCCTGGTGCAAGCTGCCCGGCTGCTGTGAGTCACAAGGGCATAGAGATCTCCTACCACAAAACCCTGGGAACCACAGGAAAGGATGGATGAGCAGGGCATAGTAGGCAGGAACCCTTGGGTGGCTGGTCCTCCAGCTGGAGCTGAGGCCCAACATTGGTGCTTCGGGGTTTCCTACCCTCACTTGCAGGGCAGCAGGTCCGAGTTCCTATGACAGAGAGCATGGGAGGACCAGACCCTGCCTTGGTACTCACTGCACACCGCCGCGCCAGCTGTGCTAGGTCCACCTCTTGGCCTAGGGGCAGGCGGGCAGTGAGGGCCTGCAGGATGCTGAGCCGCTGCCCCTCCGACAGCACAGGCACCTCCAGCTCATGCGGAAATGCTGTCTGCACGTCAGCAGGCAGGTCCCGGGCCCGGCTTGTGGTGGCTACAACCATCAGTGGAGGGCAGCTGCAGACAGGGAGTGGGGATGGGGGAACTCTGCTGGCAGCTAGCTGAGCACTGCCTTGTCCTGAGGCAGGTGCAGGAGGGCGGGGAGGTTGGTGGGTGCTAAGATGGGATAAGGAGATGAGCACCCCAAGGCTTCCTGGATGGACTCCATGGGAATACCTCGAGGGGGACCTGTGTCCCCCCGCACACAAGGAGCTCACTGAGGGCAGAGGCTGCGCTTTTCCTTCAACCTAGTGCTCCTCAAGAAAAACTAGGGACCATATCCTTGTCCCTCTGGATACCCCTAAGCTCCTCGGGGCTGTCAGGAGGGCAGCCAAATTGGGAGTAGACGCTGGAGAGCCATGGAATGGGTGAAGGCTAGAGGACGAAAGGCTGAAGAGAAGGACGAGGCTGGGCCCAGCTCTGCATACCTGGTGAGGGGGTCCTCATCAAGGAGGAGGCGACGCAGCGTGGCCACCACACGGGCGTCCTCACCTAGCCCGTCCCGATCCCGGCCCAGAAGGTCCAAAGCTGTCAGCAACAGAACCACAGGCCGGCAGCGCCGGGCCCGGGAGAAGGTGGCCTGCAGCTTTGTCTCCACAGCCCCGCTGCTGTCTGCACAGAGGCTGGAGCAGGGCACCTGGGGAGGGGTCCGATGGGCCTGTGAGCAAGGGCCGGGTGGGACTGGGCAGGAGGAGTCAGAAGGTGCAGGCCACCTCTCTTAAAGGTAGGGATGGGGAAAAGAAGGGACTGCTGGCCAGTCCCTCCCATCTCTTCTTGACCCTAACCTCATTCCCGGGACTGTCCATCAAAATCATAAAACCCCCTCCTTGAAAGCATCTCTCAGGAGCTGAGCATCGAGGGAAATGGCGACCCGCTGGGCTGAGGAGTTAGAGCCAGGCTAGTAGCCAGAAGAGGGGAGAGGGAGAAGGGAGAATGGGGGCTGGGGAGGGGAAGCAGTTGGGTTCTACTCTCCAGGTACCCTCACCTTCAGCAAGTGGAGCCCGAGGCGGCTGCAAGCAGCAGCCACTGCTGTGGTCTTCCCACTGCCCGGTGGGCCCCGTAGAAGGACGCTGCCAGTTCCCGTCAGCAGGGCACCCCTGCAACCAGAGGACAGGTACGACTCATGCACTCTGCCCAAACCTTAGAGTCCCCAGCACCGAGAGCCTTGGGTCTAGAGCGCAGGCACCTTGTTTCTCTCTCCTTGAAGCACCCCCGGCCCTGGGCCTGGGCTGTCTCCACACAGCGAGGCCATGTTTCCACGCCACCCATGGTGCTCTGGCTGCGGCGCAGGGGGTACCCAGCAGCCAGCACGGACTCCCGTTGTCACCCCTGCTTCTCCCATAAAGTCCTGTGTGTCTAGGCTGGGCTGGTATCGGGGAAGGGTCTGTGTCTGCACTTGGGTCAGTGACCAGGAGAGCTGTGTCCCTCCAGGTCAGGGTGGTTGGCGAGGACTAGCATGGACAGTGGGCCCCCCCCCCCGAGGGGAAGGGTCGTCTCAGAGACAGCTGTCCCTGGTGGAGATTCTTCCTCCAACCTTGGAGGATGGATGTTATCCGAAAGGAGTCTGGGAATCCGCCTACAGAAAGCACAGGGGCTAGTGGCGTTGGCATATGGTCCACCTGATGCACATCCACCGGGGCATGGGAACTATTTGTCCAGCCTGCTCCCCTCCGGGGATGCTGCGACCCCCGAGCTGCTGCAGTCTCACTCACCCTGGCTGGAGGCGAGGTTTCAGGGCAGCACACAGCTCGGTCACCAAGGCTTCCAGGCCCGGAGGAGATAAGCTGCTCCAGAGACAGGATTCTCCCGAAGGGACCCTTGGAACAGGGCTCAGGGTAGCACCCACCTGTGAAAGGTGGGAGACACCTTTAGTTTTTCGTTGTTTTTGCTCCTCTCCTCAGGTCTACTCCTACTCCAGGGCCTCACCAAGTACAAGGAGGTATGGGTGGTGTCGGCCAAGTAGGCGCTGGTTGGCCCATCTGGAGCTTCCCCGACTGTTTTCTTCACTTTAAAGAACATCTCCTGCCACCTGCAGGGAAGAGGCCCCTTGAATCCCAGACCCGGATGCACAAAGCCCCTCCCCAAGGACAAGGGGGCTGTCAATCACAGGGTTTACTGCAGGGACAAAGAGTGACTCAAATAAATGTCCCCGACGTGGCAGGGAACCGGGCGGGGGGAGTTGGGGGAAAGGAAAGTCGATGGTCTTTCTACTTTCCTTTTTTTTTGTAATCCTCACCCGAGGATTGTCTTTTTCCATTGATTTTTAGAGAGAGTGGCAGGGAGGAGGGAGAGACACAGAGAGAGAAAAACATCGATGTGAGAGACACATTAACCAGAATTGAGCATATGACCCTTCAGTCCAAGGGCCAACGCTCTAACCACTGAAATAAACCGACCAGGGCTTCATATTATCGTTTTTGAACATTTTTCTTGTTAATCCTCACCCAAGGATATTTTTCCCATTGATTTTTAGAGAGTGAAAGGGAGGGAGTGATAAAGAAATAGAGATAGATATGAGATACATGGACTGGTTGCCTCCGGCACATGTCCTGACTGAGGTATGTGCCCTTAACTGGGAACTGAACCCAAGTCCCGTTGGTGTGTGGGCTGGTGCTCTAACCACTGAACATACCAGCCAGGGCATAAAAATCAACGTTTTTCACATGTGTGAATCCGTTCAGCAGATCAGTGGTTGCCAGGGGCTGAAGTAGGGACTAGGGAGTGACTGCTAATGGGTCTGGAATTAGGTTACATAACCTTGTGAATATACCAAAAACCACTGAGATGTGCATTCTAGAAGCATGAATTTTACGGTATAAGAATTATACCTCAATTGAAAAGCTGACATTTTCCCTTCCTTTGGAAAAAAATGAAAAGACTGGACAGGCCCCAGCTTCACTTGATCCTGTTCCAATAGGTCTGGGGTGGGGCTCTGGCATCTGTATTTTTCAAAAGCTCCTCAGTCATAAGCAGGGCTATGCAGGCACTGGCAGTGTCAGAGAGAATTAGGGTTACCCCACCTGCTGCTCCTGCTGTGCAGGGAGCAGGCACCAGCCAGTTTCTCAGATGAAGAAACGATGAACTTTTCCTCTTTTCAGTCCTCAGGCAGCAAAGCAAGGGCAGAGCCAGTCCATAACCTTGGCCTCGCTGAGGTCCAATCAACCTGCAAATTCCTTTGCTCACAGTGACCCACAGTCACGAAGCTGCCCCTTCTGGGAGCTAACGGGGAGTGGCGGGAATGCCTCCAGGTGGCAGGGGAAGCACATCACGCTGGTATTATGAAATTCTTGTAACCATTACGGTAGGCAGTGATCGTGCTAAAAACTAGGACATGGGAACTGTCTTCCTGTTAATCATTCATTATAAATAAACAATGGATGGGTCTACAACCCAGACTCTCAGTCAAACCCAACATCATGAGTCAGGGTACACAGGGCCAGCACTGGGACCCGAGGAGGAGCAGCTCCAGTGGAGGGCTGGGGAAGACTCCTCTCTTCCGTGGAGGGCAGCTGGACCGCTTCGCCCGGGACAAGGGTCAGAACATATCTGGACTCCCCTGGGGAACACTGGGTTGTGTTCCCAGGAGCCAGAAGGGAGACACTGGAGCCTGGCTCCCGTCAGCCTGGTTAGGGAAGTGGAACACTGACTGGGTAGAACCTGTAGAGGGTACGCTATCACAGGAGACTCCCGGCAGGGCTTCCCTTACCAAGCTCAGGGACAGGGCTAAAGCACTCATCCACACCTGTCCTTGGACCCAACTGTCCTTCCAACCCCGCTTTCCAGGACTTGCTCCCGGGGAAGGAATATGTGCTCAGCACCACGAGGAGGGAGACAGATCTCTAGAGGGTTAGAATGGCAGACGTCCAGGAACAGGATTGGCTTGCTGGTCTGTGTCAGGAGGGCCTAGTGCCTGTTTCCCTTTGATAATGCAAAGGGTAGACATCCTGTAGTAGACATGACTGGTACCTGCAAGTCCCAGGTGTAGATTTGATCTGGGAAAGCTCAAAGAGGCACCATGTGTTACACAGGACACTACCACAGCCCTAGATGTTGGTCAAGAATAAATCAGGCACTCCAAGGCAAGGCATCGCTCTCTGGGCAGAGGACCCAGGCTGGCTGGACCCGAGACCTTGATCCTGATGATGCTTAAAGCCAAGATCCCACAAGCTGGTCCCACCACCTCATTGAGTTTTGCTTGAAAGTTGGGTTTGTGCGTCTGCCCGTTGTGTTCTCCTAGTAAGTCGCTACTGGAAATCAGTCCTGAATAGAGGGACTGACTGAGGTACAGGCACAACACAATCTTCCTCCTTCATATAAGGCCAAAGCAGTCTCTGAATCCCTTTCCTTGCCATTTTACAAGGAGCCTCTGTGGTCACGAGTCAACAGGAGAAAGGTTGGACTCTTCCTGTTTCAAAGTTGTTAGCTGATTTATGCTCTTATTTCTCATTCTCTATTGAGGATAAGAAGAGAGCGAAGGCCTCTCTAGGATAGCAGCAATCCCTCGCTCCCCCTTTTGGGACATAAAACTCAACAGCAGCCTGTGCACACTCCATCAATTAGGGTAGAAATCAGCCCCTGGGTCTCCTCATGCTAAGTATGTGGGGAGTATGGCCCAAACAACGTTGTGGTTGAGAATGGAAAGCAAGGAATTCCCTCTGGGTCTACGCCACTCATTTATCTCTCATGCTTTACCTTACCTAGGACCACCATTCCCTTTGAGGAGAAACCCCGCCCAAAGCCAACAGGCAGTGACTCCTAATCTTTCTCCCGTTATGTGCCTATTGAGAACCTGAAGACTGGAAGATGTAAAACAACAAAATGTTCTTAGGCACAAAATTATTCCATTTACCACTTGGGACGAGGGGGCTGTAAAACTCCTGCACCCAGGTTAAGAACCCCCGCTGAGACAGGAGACAGCTGCATACCTGGGCAGTTTCTCTGGGCCTCCTTCCAGGGTCTCTACTTGCCCAGCTGTTGGCACACACAGAACATCCCCTTCCTGGACTGCCCTGTAACACAGCAGTGGTCCTGGTCAGCTCACAGTGGGAGTCAAGAGCATGTGCCTGGCGTATTCTCCCCCTCCCCCCATTCCCACCAGCAACATGAAGACTACTTCCTAGGGGCCTACTGCCCACCCACAGACCCCAAGCAGTTGTCCAGAGAGCACGTCTGACCTAGAATGGGCTGGAGGAAATGGTGGGGAGGCTGGAAAGGGCAATCAGGAACCAGGGAGGGGTGAAGCAGGATCCAGCTCTCTTGGGAGTCCTCTCAAATCAAAGCGGTTTCTCAGTTTAGAATGTCCAGATTCACCTCAAGGTCCAGATCTCTCTTCTACTGTCTGCCTGACACACCAAGAGGCTTAAAATGTGTGTGTTTGTTTTTAAAAAAAACCAGAGGCTCCGTGGAACCTGGATCTAGGTGTGATGGGACAGGAGAGCAATAGGGGCGAGATGCTGTCCTCCTAAAAGGGGTAGCCAGCTGACCTGGGTGTCTGAAAGTGCTGATACAGAACGTGGTCATAATTTCCGTTCGTGCTGTAGTGAGGAGAGGACACGATTTCGATGTGTAACTCTTTGGCAAACGGAGGCCCAGGCAGCACTGAGCAGCTTCCTTTGTCTTCAGGGGCGCTGGAGCCTTCCAAGTATCTCTAAGAGAGAAATAACCATCACCTTCCAGTCTTCTCCCAGAGTGAGGCTCTGCTCCTCGCAGCCACTATTTCTACCTTCATCCTCTTTCGTTCCCATAACCCCAAGGCTTGTGGGAGGGGAGGTCTAGGGGAGCAGAGCTGAATACCTGTTATCTTCCCTAGAAAACAGAAACCTCTCCTGATGAGCATGAGGAAAAGGTCTCTGACTCTGACTTTTCTGATGTTAACTCCAAAAGTTCCCCAGTAAAGGTAACTCTTCTGTGATACCTTCAAGTTGGGCCAGAGACACTGAAATGGTAGACATTTAATTCTCACAGTCCTTTGAATGGCACCAGGCAGCCACTGGGCTTGATGCTAAGTGGACATTAGGGCGGATACTCTGAATTCGGGTGGTGGGAAGGGGATATGATCTCATTGAAGCTTAACAGCTTGGTTCCAGCTGAATGAGCTCCAGTCTGAGTATCTAGTCGTTTTTCCTCCATTCAGAAGGAAACCCAGTCCTGGCTCCCATTCATGCATATATCTCTTCTTGACATCCCATGGCCCTAGTTGGCTAGTCCAGCATCATCTAATAGAACTATTCCCAGTGACAGAAACGTTCTGTATTTACATGTGCCTATTGAGTACTTGATATGTGACTAAAACAACCGAAGACCTGAATTTTTAACTTTATTTAGTTCTAATTAAAGAGTCACAAAGTGGCTAGTGGCTTCCATGTTGCACAGTGCTTAAACACCCATCTAGGAGCTTAATTAAACATTAGACTATATTTGTCCCCCTCTCCCCCCCAAAAAAACACACAACAATTATCTTCTTGAAGTAAACTTCAAGGCAAAAACCAAAAACTTCGCTTGGATATATTTAATAAAATATTACAATTAAACATCAGGCACCAGAGGTAACAAAGGGTCCTCCCTGTAAGAAATTTACAATATATAATTGGGGATTCGACAGATGACATGAACATAAAAAGGCAGAATAAAATAAATGCTGCAAAAAAGGGCACAATGCTATATACATATAAGAGGATGTCGTGTTAAATTGTTGATGGTGAAATTACGAAAGGATTTGTGAGGATGGTGGCACCTTTAAGGAAAGGATGGTAGGACTTTTTAACAGATACAGAGGAGAAGAACAGAAAACAATCTGAAGCCAAGGATAAGCATGAGCAAAAGCAGTGAAGTCTGATCCTCCATCCTACCCAGCACAATGCGGGGTACACTGGCATTTCCACGAACACCCGCTAGACTGAGCTGATGAATGTACAGCTCGCACTCCACCCCAACAGAAGACGGCTCTTCCCACGATACTTGGATTGTAGAGAAAGGATAAATCAGGCTGAGACATCAGGCGAAAAGCCCGAGATCTAAGTAGTACAGGCCCTTTCCTGCTGCTTAACACCAAGAGGGGAGAGGGCAGGAGCACGCCTGACCTCAGCCCTGTAGCCTACCTGGATCCTGAGCTCGCCCACCTCCAGGGGGTCACAGCCGAGATTAAAAGCCAGAGCTGCAGGCACGAGGGCCAGGCCATCGGCGAGGGCCGCTCCCACCGGCCCAGAGCCGGGCCCGAGCCCCTCGGAAAGGTCCCAGCGAGGCTCCAGGACCTGCACCGTGGCCAGGCGGGGCTGGGAGGCCTTCGAGGACTGCCCGGCCGGGGTCACCCACACCCACTCGCCCTGGAAGAGGCCGAGGCTCCGGAGACAGCTCCGGCTCACCCCCAGGGCCTCTCCAGTCCCCCCCAGAACTCCCCGGAGCCGCCGGACTGCGCCGGACACCGCGAAGGAGGACACTAAGGGCGGGGGTGGGGGCCGGCTGCCGTCCCCCGTCTCGGGGCCCGGCTTGGCCCGCGCTCGGAGCTCAGTCACCGCCAGGCGCGTCCCCGGGCCCAACAGCCCTTGCAACGCCGGCCGCGTCTCCAGCACCCGCGGTCCGGGCGCGGGCAGGGCCTCCCCGCGCCGCACCAGCAGCGGCCCGATTCGCGGTCCGAGCCCGGGCCCCGGCGAAGTGCCCAGCAACGCCCAGCCCAGCGCCGGGGGCCGCCGCACCGGCCGCGCCCGCACCCGCGCCCCAGAGCCCAGGGCCAGGAGCCGCAGCAGCGCGCGGCTCACCAGCAGCTGCGGGGGCCCCGGCCCCTGCGCTTCCACCCCCGCGCCCGCTCCCTCCACGGCCGCCACCAGCAGCGCCGGCCCCACCGGGCTCTCCCCCGCCGGCCGCAGGGCCAGCACCAGGCCGTGCCCCGCCGCAGGCCACGGGCCCCCGGGCGGCAGCATCACCGCCAACGGGGGAGTCTCGTTCGGGAAGGGCTCCAGGACCCGCAAGACCGCCAGCGCCATGGTGACAGGGACCACGGGGACCAGTGGAGCAGCGCGCCTCCAGGAGCTGGGGAGCCCGGGAGCCCGGAAGCCTTCCAGCCCCGCGGCGCGCGCCGTTTCCGCTTCCGTCGGGGGAGGTGCGAGGCGGGTGGGTGGGACGTGGGGTGCAGCGCGCTTGCTTGGAGGAGGGTGAGCTGCGCCCTGGCTTGATCCGGTTGGTACCTCGGTGGCGGTAACACAGTTTGCTGCGGTTGCAGGGTCTTTACGCACGCGTCCTCTGAAACTGTTTCCAGGGATTTGCCTTGCACGCCTGCTAAGGGAGTAACGTCCCCTCGACCGCCTTGCCCCACGGCATGCGCCTAATTTCTTGAATCATCAATGAACGGTCCGCGTGCAGCGGGCCTGGGAGTGTTTAGGAAGGAGCCCCTTTCTCCGTGGAGATCCCACAGTTCCCACGGTGCAAGTGTAGGCACTGAGGTCTGGGGGTTGTGGGAAGGTAGAAGGAGGGAGTGGTAGGATTATAAAACCGTCTCAGGCGTGCTTGTGGGTATGTAGTGCTTGCTGGCTGAATTGCTGCCTGTGATTCATGGAGCCCTGGAGTGCTGAGTGCTGCCACACCTGTTCCAGCGCATCCTACACAAAAACCCCGTTCCAGTGTTTCTTGCCCTCTTTCTTCTACTCCCACCAAACTTGAAGCAAAGACAAAGCAGCTCTGCTTTCTCATCCCTCCAAAACCAGCTGTTCTCCCCCAGCCAATCCTTGCAAACTGGAGATCCATTTCCTATTTCTAGGGGGATTGAGGTGGGTGGGTGGGTAGCAGAGCTGGCTGAAGAGAGTGGTTCAAGGCTTCAGTCAGAAGCACCAAACCGACGTTCCAGTTAAAAATATATAGGGTTCCCTAAAAATGTGTACACACACTTTGAATAATGATAAAGGCAGTGTTTACTAAAATACATTTCATTTTCAAGTTGAGCTATCAGCTGTTAGAGTGTATATACATTTTTGGGGGACACCCTGTATTTGCACTTAGAATGAATGAGTTCGTTGGTGGTAACCTACTCTTTCTGGACCTTGCATGCTCTTCCAGCTACTGCCCAACTTTCTCCTTTCCTTCACAGCGAGCATCTTGAGGCAGTCTTCTACTCTGTACATTATGCGTTCCTAAAAACGCTAGAGCTGAATATTACATTTACATGTTATAAGTCATTTCCATCCCTAAAGTGGTAAGATTTTGAAAAATGTCTGATTATAGTTCCTGGAGGTACCTCAGGTCCTGAACCTGAAATAACACAGTCCCACATCTTTACAACAGCGTGCAAGAATGTTCTAGGTAGCTGAATTCACACGGTTGAAAATTCCTATTTGGTAATTCTAAACTATTATGTGCCTCTGTCCCCTGCCTCCCAGAGGACCAAGGACTGAAAGGATGGCAAGGTGTGTCCAAAGAGGATATGCTTGCTTTACACAGTAGCAGGCAAGCTCTAGGCCTTAGGGCTATGGGACTTCTTGAGGCCTCCAGGATGGGTAAATACATCTGATATCCTGTCTCAGTTGGCACCCACGTGGATACAAATATCCATCCATAAATAAATGTCCTTTCCTCCCAGGCATTTCCCCCAGCAAATAATGGCTGGCATACAGTCCAATCTGCATCATCTTAAAATTGTATTGGTCACTGGGAGCCAAACACTACTTCTATAAGACTTCCACACCTCTCAGGGCTCTTCAACCCACTATAAGCTTCCTGTTACTCCTCTGAAACGTTCTTGCAAAAGTCACTCATAACCTCTCAACTGCAGAATCAAGGTGATGCCGTCTGATCTTGATCTTACTCAGTCTTCCTCTGGAATCTGACACTACTGACCAATTCTTTTACTTCCTTTGCCATTATGACACAAGTTTTCCTCCTACATCCCTGATAGCTTCCTGAAGTCATCCTCAGCACCTCCCTTTCCCTTACACATCCTCCCCACAATCCAGTGAATCACCAAATCATGTTGATTCTACACAGTTCCCCATTCCATCCTTCTCCATGCCCTTGGCCATCTATGTAAATAAAAGCCTCATATGAAAAGTGTCCCCCTCCGGAGTTGGACCCTCTGGGAGTTTGATCCCTGGCTATGATGTGCACTGACCACCAGGGGGCAGTGAGGAATGAAGGAAGGTCCCAGCTGGCAGCTGCTAGGGACCCTACCCATGCAGGAATTGCATGCACTAAGCCTCTAGTTGTATAACATTGCTCTCCTGGGTGAGGAGCACAAGCTTATTCTTAAACCTCCAGTTTGTTCATGTAGCCAGTCTGCTACTGGAGTCAACTTTCTGAAAAGTTGAAACGTATTCCTCCAGCCCAATCTAGGTTTGTGTAATTTATTACACTGTATCTTAACCATCTGTTTATACCTGTCTGTGAACTTCATCTGACTGGAACTCCTTGAGGGCAGGAACTGATCTTATCCATGAGGACATTAGCTTGTGCAGGGTGGGGAGTAAGGGATGTATTTCCCAAGACACTAAACCCTGAGTTTCCAAGTGTGCAAATCTCGCTGGTTCCCCAGTCCCAGGAGATTTGCAGTAGGAACAGGGACCCTCTTCCCAAAGTAGCAACAAACCCGGGATTCTCATCTTTTGTCACCCAGGCCCGGGTCTGCAAGGCTTCCCCTCTGATTCTCTGCAAGCCCTGTCTGGGAAAGGGATGCCATCGAGTCCTCTCCACCAATTAGTGCTACGGTACCCTGAAGAATAAAGGTGCCCCTTCATTTCAGGGCTTCTTTCCTTCAATTCGGACTGGGCAGAGCAGCCGAGTGGAGAAAGAGTGCGAGAAGGGGACCGGCCGCAAAGACAGGCCGAGGCCAACGCGCCACCGACGCCGGAGTGCGGCACTTGGTCCTCAGCTCGGGCTTCCCCTTAGCCCCGCCTCCTTCGCTAAGCTCGGCCCACTTTAGGGCGGGACCTCCCGCTCCAGCCAATTCCTGGAGCCGAACCCTGGCGGTTTGTACTCTTCTTTTCCAATGAGAAAAAAAGGAAGCAGCTTGGCCCCAATGGCCAATCCGAAGAGGCGGCGTCTGGTTGTCAGGCAGGTTTGGAAGGGTTCGGGCCAATTGGAGGCGCAGACACCGATCAACCCGGGCGCAGCGCGCAGGCGGTGGCGAGGAGACGCCGAGCGGGCCGAGTGCGGCCGAGCAAAGCCGGAGCCGGAGCCGGAGCGGGGCCGCAGGAGCCAGGCCGGGTCCGGACGGGCCGAGATGCCCTATAAACTGAAGAAGGAGAAGGTGAGCGTGGCCCTTTTCCTTCCGCCTCCGCCTTGGGGCCTGCGCGGAGCTCTGGGAGGGGCTCGAGCCAGGCCCGGGACAGCCCCGGACTGACCCTCCCGTCCGGCCCCCGCAGGACTCCCTGGGCCAGCCCTCCGTCCCCGCCGCCGGGCGCACCCCCAGCCTGTGCTGCACCTGGGAAAGCACCCTCCTCTTGCGTGAGATAGAGTCCCCTCCCAGCCCCCCCACTTACACCTCCCGACCTACCCCGGCCCAGGGTAACCCCCTCCTCCAGATCGGCCCACTCCCAGG
>PVJC01006620.1:0-54266 GCA_004026665.1 Murina feae
CCTGCCTCGTGGTCAGGCCAGCCTTTTCCTGCTCCCTGATCCCCGGAAGGGACCTGGGAAGCCGCCAAGCAGGCCGCCAACTCTTTCCCACTCACCCGTCCCCTGCTGCCTTCCTTTCCCACTTGCCGGTGCCGCCAAGGGGTCTGGGGAGCTGCCAAGCAGGACCCCGGCCCCTGCAGCCTTGCTTTCCCGCTCCACGATGCCCCACAAAGGGCCTGGGCAGCCACCAAGCAGGCCGAGACCCCCCCCCCCGCCGCCTCTTACCCGCTTCCCTGTGCCCTCCAACCCTGCCGCCTGTTTCCCTCTCACGGGTCCTGGGCCCTGCGCTGTCCCGCCCTGCAGCCGCTCTGTGCACTGGGAGGTCCCTCAGCCCGGCCTGTGCCCTCTCGCAGTCTGGGACCCTTCGGGGGATGTCCACCTGCTGGCGTGCCTGACCAGCCTGGGTGAGGGGCTTTAAGGCTGCCCACAGCTCCCATTGACCCAACGTCCCAGCAAGGCTGGCTGGACGCAGGTTCCTGTTCCTTTAAGCTGAGGTGGGCTGAGGTAACGAAACCTCCTCTGCTTCACCTCGCAGTGCAGCGTCTATAATGAGACTTTGTTACTCTTAGTAAGGCAGGCCAGGCTGCTGTTCCCTTCAGCTCCTGAGGATTCTATGATTGTTATATTATTGAAACATGTTTCGGAGCCTGCCCGCCAAGGGCCAAAAACAGTATCGCTTTCGCTCCTGCTGCAAGGGACGCTGCCTAAACGTTTACTCAGGTCCGTGAGTGGCGGCCGCCATGTTGGCTGGGCTAATTTGCATACAGCCGCTCTGATTGGCTGGTGGGCGTGGCTTACCCTGTCTCGGAGAAACGGTTAATTTTAATATTTCGCTTTTATTAGTTTAGATTTATATGTGGTGAAAATTACCAAATAATTTTTTAGGCTCCTTATCCCCTTTTTTAAACTATTGATCTTATTTCTAGAGTTCCCTGCCTTGCTCTAATGTAGGCTACCTGCTACTTTGGCCTGTGAGCCAGTTCTTAATTTAAAACATTCTTTTGCTGCCCTCATTGTTAGAATTCCTGTTTTCCGAATCCCATGTCTTCTTTTTAATTTGTCCTCTTAATGGTATTGTCTCTTGAGTAAGAATATATGATGTATGGGAATGTATGTTTTGGACATTTATGTTCTAAAAATGATTGAATAAGTAAGTAAAATTTATGATTGAAAGAAATGTTAGATAAGTAAATAAAAATGACACAAACTTTATAAGGAAATTTCAGGAAAGTCACTAGTTTGTTAAAAAAGTTAACTATAGAGTTAATACCAGAATAAGATATAGTTTTTGAGTTAAACATCAGTTCTTTACTTGCCTTTAGAGTTAAATAGGTATCCCATTGTATTTTATTTATATAGTCACTGCTTTTGCCTATAATTTCTGGTTCTAGTAGCACACAACATATGCTACCAATCCACATATACTTTATTCAGCATACATGTTTTATTCACTGGACTGTGAACTCTGTTTTATTTGTTTGTCACTACTTTAGCCCTAATGTCCCTAGATTTTTATGTGTGTATGCATAGTAAGGGAGGCTATGCTATTAACCTGGAAATGCCAGACCTTTGAAAAAGGTGTTAAGATTGAACAGCTTTGGGCATGTGGTATGGAGACTGGTACTAGAGTGTTTATGAATTTAGATTTTGGCATTAGTGATTCATACTTTCATTCAACAGATGTTTTTCAAGTGTCTGCTTCATGATAGGTCCTGTTCTAGGCACTGGAGAAACAATGATGATTATAATAGATCCTACCCATATGAAGCTCAACTCCACAGTAATAAATAAATGCGTTCTTAAAATGTTAGATGGTAATAAGAGCTGTGATAAAGTGTGATAAGTGGGATATGGAGTGCTTGAGAGGGTAGAATGGGGAAGAAAGGCTCTTCTGATAAGGTGCCATTTGACCTGAGAAGATGAAATCTGAGGAGTGTTCCAGGCTACTACTAGTTGGTTTTCTCTGGCGTATAATCGTTGCCTCTAGCTAGCCCTTCTAAAGACAACATCAGCAAATGATATCAAACCTAAGCTCGGAATCACCTAGAGGACCTGTTAAAACACAGCTTTCATCTGTCAGCCCCACCCTCAGTTTCTGATTCAATAGGCCTGGAGTGGGGTCTGAAAATTTGCATTACGACCAAGTACCCAGGTGGTGCTAATGCTGCTACTCTGGGACAACACTTGGAGAACCACTAACTTACACCATTTGTGACACATTAGGTGGGCAGAAATAAAGCAAAACAGAGGTATGAATCTTATATAGGCCCTCAAGCTGACTGACTAGTACACACTAGCTTTTTTGATTCTCTCCCAGATTTCTTGTTTATGATTATGTTTTTAGCTGTATCCTGATAAGAAAATAAAGTCTGCCATTTTCATTCAGTTCAATAGAGTGTTTGGGGGAATATTTAATACCTACCACAGTTCAAATTGCTGTAAGGAATAAAGGAAAGACAAAACCAAATTCTTTCTCACAGTGCACTTCCAATCTAGTTTGGGAATAAGAGCAGAACACATATGTATATAAAAAAGCTAAGATGAGACCTGGGAGTCTCCTAATACATGAGGTTTGGAGTTGCAAATCTCAAATATTTACATTTATTCATTTAACAGTATTAACTGCTTGCAATTTCAATTGGCATTTCTCTTGCATGTGCTTTTTCATATGTTTGAGCCTTTTGTATTTCCTTTCAATCAACATGTCCTTTGGTTCTTTGTTTGTTTTTCTATTGAGTTCCTGACCTTTTCCTTATTGATTTGTAGGTGCTGTTAATATATTTTAAAAAAAAAACAAACTTTTGTGATTTGTGATGACTACTTTCCTATTTTTTGTACATTTGCTTAAAAATAATTCTTACTTCTTATGATAGTTGTTAGTGCAACAATTTTTTATTGCCATATGCAAATATTTTATTTCTTTGAGGTTAAGTTTATTAGTCTTTTATGGCTTTGGGTTTTGTCTTATTTTCAGAAAGGCATTCCTAACCCTGAGATTATTAAAACAAAAACAAACTCTAACTTTTCTTCTCACTTTGGGACTCCTTTAAAATTTTTTGACCCATTTGGCATTTGATTTGATGTGGGAAATAATTTTGAGTTGGCTGCCCATCAACATTTATTGAATAATCCACATTTTCCTTAATCATGTGCACATAGTGTCACCTTTAGCTTTAACTAAATTCCTGTATATATTTGGGTTTGTTTTGGGATTGTACCATGTGTGTTTCCATTTATGAATCACTATCACTTTTTAAGTGACTTATAAAATTTTAAGTTTTAAAATATTTTAAGGCTTTTAAATAACTTGTTCATTGTTGCTTTCTAATTTTTCCATATGTGAAAGGTTAACATGGGTGGTGTGTACAGATGGGCTAAATAGCCATCTCAGATGGTATTTAAGAAAAATTGAATTTATTTAAGGAAAAGGATGGGGGATGGAATAACCAAAGGGAAGGAGCTGCACAGGGGACATTGGGTTGCTGATGGCACCACTCAAGACCTAGAGTTTTATCCTTGTATGCAGTCACTGGCGGGCAGCTCTTGTCAGTGAGTCTGGGGGCTGAACTGGGGAGCTTGGAATGCTCATGGAATGCAGTTGTGTAATCAGGTGTCTTTAGGACAGTTTCAATTCCTTATATGGTCTGATTCCTGGTGTCCAGCAAGTTTTTCTTGGCTTTTCTCCTGGTGTGTGTGTGTGGGGTGGAGGGGGGGAGCTTACAAATGGCCTTTAATGATTGTATTGCTCTATAGTCCTAACAATATGTACTTTAGAATCATGGTGTATGATGTTTTGAAATATATTTTTATTGATTTCAGAGAGGAAGGGAAAGGGAGCGATAGAAACATCAATGATTAGAAAGAATCATTGGTCAGCTGTCTCTTGTACACCCCCTACTGGGGATCAAGGCTACAACTCCGGCATGTGCCCTTGACTGGAATTGAATCCAGGACCCGTCAGTCTGCAGGCCAACATCCTATCCACTGAACCAAGCCAGCTAGGACTATGGTGCTTTTTAAAAACATGCTGTTGGTATTTTAATTGGGCTTGCATAATTTTTAAAATTTAGGGAGAAATAAAATTGCAATTCTTTTTAAGAACATGGCTTTGCTTCTCATTTGTTTCAGGCATTGTTTAGTGTACCATTTAAAATACTGTCTGCATAGCTCTTAATTTATTCTAATCATTTTACCATTTTTGTTATTATAAGTGGGATTGTTTCCTTTCATTATATCATCTAACTAGTAGTTTTTATAGAAGCCCATGGGTTTCAATTGATTATTTTTTACATGTACCTACGTTACTAAAATTCCTCTATTTTAATAATTGTTTATAATGAATTTTCTTGGATTTTCCAGGTATCCACTCATATCATTTGCAAATAACAGTAATTTAATTTCCTCTTCTCTATTTTTAAACTTATTTGTTTCTGAACTAATGACACTGGCTACCACCTTCCGAACAAGGTTAAATATTTGTGGTGAAAAATGAACATCCTTGTTTTCTTTCTTTCTTTCTAGGGTTTCTTCATTATTCAGGATGCTGGTATTAAGTTGTATTGTTTGTATCTTATCATAGTAAGGAAGTTGGCATAGTATTTGTTTTAAAATAAAAGATTTTAAATCTTACATTGACAGAAAAGTTGCAAGAATGATACAAAGAATTATTTTTGTCCTGAACCACGTGAAGGCAAGTTGATAGCCAACCTGATGGCCCATGGCCTTCCACAAAATACTTTAGAGTTTATTTCCTATAAACAAGTACTGCTCTATGTAACCACTTACAGCCATCAAAGTCAGGAAACTAACATTGACATGTTAACTATCTCCAATCATGCGACCCCATTCATGTTTTGCCAGTTGTCCCAATGACTTCCTTTTATAGCCAGACCTAGTCCAGAATCATACATTAAGCTTTTTTTTATTCCTTGCAATCAGTGCCTTCCTATATACTTGCATACTTTGTGACAGATATGTAAAGGAAATGTTCTTTTCATCTAACTGCCCTATCTTCCAAAGGTTCTTTCCTCAACTGAGTTTTTTAAAAATTTTATTTGCTCTAAACTGAGTTTTATCTTTCTTTTCCCTATTTAGGCCCAGATTGCATTTCTTCAGGGGGAGAGGAAAGGTCAAGAAAATTTGAAGAAGGATCTTGTGAGGAGGATCAAAATGCTGGAGTATGCTCTTAAACAGGAAAGGTAATTCAGTAAAATACAGGATAGTCTTCTCTTAAAATTTGGAATAATTTTCCTGCCATTCTTAAATCTAAATTTTAATACTTGATGCTTCTGAATTCAGGAAATGTCATTTGTAATAAATGTTTATAATGGTTGTAATATGTTAATTTTATTTTGTTAACATTTAATAATGACCAGTAATCTGATTTATATGATTTAAACATTTTTAGCAACAATTTTCCATACCCTCTTCTTAAGAAACATGTACTTATTGAACTTTTAATATCCATTTCTTTGTGGAATTGAAATAGTTTTTAGTTGTAAAGGAAATTCTGTAATGCTTATAACCATTTTTTATCATCTAATATTACTTAATTTGATGTATTTTCTTTGGAAAAAAATTGCTCTGACAGACTATGTTGAGAATCTTTTTATAGACTTTTTTGATATTTTGTTCCTTTGCTGTCAGCTATTCATATTTCTCCATAAGCAAACCTTACCTTTCTAGTTTGCTAGTGTCTAAGATACTCAAATAACAAAACTTGGGTCATAAGTCTTGTAATATCTGTGTATTTCAATTCTTCCATCTTACGAATACTATAATATTCTGGTAAAGAGTACAGGCTTCAGAATCAGACAGACCTATAAGTCAAGGATAATACGTCATAGATGAGAGTTTTGGAAATTTTCATACAAATTAGGTTTATTTGTTTTAATGGATGATGGTCTTTGGATTTGTGTGTGTGCGCGCGCGCACACCGCGTGCATGTGTCAGCAGTGTAAAAACATTCTTTGTTTGAGTACTTGATAGATATATTGAACTTCCCTATTTTGCTTTATTTTTGGTGATCACATTGTTGTTGTTGATTTTTTACAGAGAGGAAGGGAGAGGGATAGAGAGTTAGAAACATTGATGAGAGAAACATCGATCAGCTGCCTCCTCTACACCCCCTACTGGGGATGTGCCGAAACCAAGGTACATGCCCTTGAGCAGAATTGAACCTGGGACCCTTCAGTCCACAGGCTGACACTCTATCCACTGAGCCAAACTGGTTAGGGCGGTGATCACATTCTTTTCTCATTATTTTGAAGTTGATGTATGGGCTGTTTGCAGAACTACCATAAAATAACATTTAGCAGATAATATTTATGAATATCAAGAAATAAAACTTTATTGGAATTTGTGTTCAGTTTCACGTGGCATCTTTAAATGGCACAAGAGATTGACAACAGGTTGACTTCTTAGTGAAAAATAGGCATTTCTTGAAAAGTTGATTGAAAACTGTATTGGGGAGATGGAAAAAACCCCACTTTTAAAGGTAGTAATTTTGGAATAATTAAATCTTTATGCTATCTAAATTATAGGCATAAGTGAAGTGAGAAATAATAAAATGAACTCTGTTTATTAACTACATATTGCAGGCCCTGAGGCTTAAAAACAAAGTGACTGGATAGAGTTACAGTCAGGTAGAACTGTGCTTCAGATTGCTTAGGTCTGTCTGTTTCTGAAGCCTGTACTCTTTGCCAGAATATTATAGTATTTGTAAGATGGAAGAATTGAAATACACAGATATTATAGTAACCAAGAATAGTGTGTGTGTGTGTCCCCGTGTCCCTTCTCATTAAACATATTAATCTGTGCATCCAGTTTAAGCACTTGTGCTTGACTTGAGTCTAAACATAGTTCATAGTCTTTGTCCTTAATGGCTTACAGTAACTGGAAACACACCTGGAAGCCACAAAGTGCAATGCAGCCTGATCGGTGCTATGGGAGAAATCTGTTTGGGATACAGTGGGTCACAAAGAAGGGAGTAGATATTTCTGTCTGGAAGCTGGAAGTGGAAAGGAAGGTGTAATTAGAAGAGGTGAGGTTTGAACAAGGTACAGGAAGTAGAGAGGATATGTTTTACACAGAATAAAGCAGTTTGGTACCTCAACATAATAAAAGCCATATATGACAAACCCATTGCCAACATCATACTCAATGGGCAAAAACTAAAACCATTTCCCTTAAGAACAAGAACAAGACAGAGATGCCCACTCTCACCACTTCTGTTTGACATCGTACTGGAAGTATTAGCCATTGCGATTAGACAAGAAGAAGAAATAAAAGGCATCCAAATTGGAAAAGAAGAAGTAAAACTGTCCTTATTTGCAGATGACATGATATTGTACATAAAAAAACCCTAAAGACTCCATTAAAAAACTATTGGACTTAATAAATGAATTCAGCAATGTAGCAGGATACAAAATTAATGCTAAGAAATCTATGGCATTTCTATGCACCGATAGTGAACTTACAGAAAGAGAGACTAAAAAAGTAATCCCATTTACCATCACACCAAAAAAAAACTAAGATACCTAGGAATAAACTTAACTAAAGAGGTAAAAGACCTCTACTCAGAAAACTACAGGATGTTGAAAAAAGAGATAGAGGAAGATATAAACAGATGGAAGAACATACCATGTTCATGGATTGGTAGAATCAACATCATTAAAATGTCCATACTACCCAAAGCAATCTATAAATTCAACGCACTCCCCATCAAAATACCAACAGCATATTTCACAGACCTACTACGAACTCTCCAAAAATTCATCTGGAATAAAAAAAGACCCTGAGTAACTGCAGCGATCCTGAGAAAGAACAAAGTGTACCATACCAGATATCAAGCTATATTACAAAGCCACTGTTCTCAAAAACTGCCTGGTACTGGCACAAGAACAGACGTATAGATCAATGGAATAGAATAGAGAACCCAGACATTGACCCAAACCAATATGCTCAATTAATGTTTGACATAAGAGGCAAGAGCATACAATGGAGTCAAGACAGTCTCTTCAATAAATGGTGTTGGGAAAATTGGACAGATAATATGCAAAAAAATGAAACTAGACCACCAACTTACACCATACACAAAAATAAACTCAAAATGGATAAAGGACTTAAATGTAAGACAGGAAACCATAAAAATACTAGAGGAATTTAAAGGCAACAAAATCTCAGACATATGCCGAAGCGATTTCTTCACTGATACAGTTCTTAGGGCATTGGACACTAAAGAGAAAATAAACAAATGGGACTACATCAAAATAAAAAGCTTCTTCACAGTAAAAGAAACTATCAGCAAAACAACAAGAAAGCCCACTGCATGGGAGAACATATTTGCTAATGTTATCACCGATAAGGGTTTAATCTCCAACATTTATAGGGACCTCATACAACTTAACAATCCAATCAAAAAAATGGGCAAAGGACCTAAATAGACACTTTTCAAAAGAGGACATTCAGAAAGCCAAGAAACATATGAAAACATGCTCAAAGTCACTAATTATCTGAGAGATGCAAATCAAAACAACAATGAGGTATCATCTCACACCTGTCAGAATGGCTATCATCAACAAATCAACAAATGACAAGTGCTGGAGGGGATGCGGAGAAAAAAGAACCCTCCTGCACTGCTGGTGGGAATGCAGACTGGTGCAGCCACTATGGAAGACAGTATGGAGTTTCCTCAAAAAATTAAAAATGGAACTCCCTTTTGACCCAGTGATCCCACTTCTGGGAATATATCCTAAGAAACCAGAAACACCAATCAGAAAGGATATATGCATCCCTTTGTTCATAGCAGCACAATTTACCATAGCTAAGATTTGGAAACAGCCTAAGTGCCCATCAGCAGATGAATGGATTAGAAAGCTGTGGTACATCTACACAATGGAATACTATGCTGCTGTAAAAAAAGAAGGAATTCTTATCATTTGCAGCAGCCTGGATGGATCTGGAGAGCATTATGCTAAGTGAAATAAGCCAGTCAATGAAGGAAAAATACCACATGATCTCACTTATTTATTGATAATAAAGACCATTATAAATTGATGAACATAAACAGATACAGAGGCAGAACAGCATTGAACAGGCTGTCAAACTACAGCTGGAAGGCTGGGGAGGGTTAGGGGGGAGTTAAGAGATCAACTGAAGGACTTGTATGCATGCATATAAGCATAATCAATGGACACAAGACATTGGGGAGTAGGCGAGGTGGAGGGAAGGTCAAGGGGAAAAATGGAGACCTATTTAACACTCTCTGTAATACTTTAAGCAATTAAAAAATAAATTAGAAACAGTGAAGAAAAATAAATTAAAAAAAAACAACAGTTTGGTGTGTTGAGAAATTTATAATTACTCTGTATTGGATGGAAGGACATTAGTTGTGATTTGATAAGCAATCATGGAAAGCCTGACTAAGGAATTGAAACTTTATCTTACATATAATAGGGAATATTGAAAAATTTCAAAAGCTTTCTAAAATAATCTCAAACTAATAGAAGTTGCAGGACAGGACCTGTATACTGTTTACCCAGATTCATCAATTTGACCACATTTCACTATATTAACTGTCATCATGCACACTAGCCATAGTTTTCCTGAATCATTTCCTACTGAGTTACAGACATTATATCTCTTCTCCCCTAAATTCCTCCCTATATATAATTTCTAAGAGCAAGGACATTCCATTGTATAATTACTACTTATTATCAAATTAAGGAAATTTAATGTTAATATAGTTCCATTATCTAACAAAGCCCATATTCATATGGTCCAATGATGATCTTCATAGCAGGGTTTTTTTTTAACCAAATATTCTAATATGATCTTTATAGTTGTGTTTTTGTTGCTGTTTTTTTCTGGTCTAGAAATACATATTGCATTTAGTTGTAATGCAATTCAAAGGTTTTAAGCATGGAATTTTGTCAAATAGATTTTAGAAAGATCATTCTGACTTCATTTTGGGGGATGGACTGGAAAAATCTGTTAATGCAGGCAGGAAGATTGTAATAGTTGAGGATGAGACATGATAGCATAGTAGCTGCAGAATAGAGGAGGCATCAGCTGTGAAACATTTTAAGGAGAGAGAATCTATATAATTTGGAAGATGATTGGGTATAAGAGATGAGGAAGAAAGATAACTTAAGAAAAATAGATTCCTAGGGTTCTGGCTTGACATGTGAGCTTTGGAACTTATCAAATGAATTAAGGATAACAAGAACTGTAAAAAGGATAAGAATTAAGGATTTAAAAGCAAATATGGGAGTGTCTCATAACTAAAAATGTACACATCAATATTGTGGGTAGAGTTATAGGAGTAGTTGAGACAAGAACAACAAATATTTTGGGAAGAGAATAGAACCCACAGTAGTCACAGAAATGGAAATGTTTGAAGAAAAGGCAGAGGAAGAAAAGCCAACAAAACGATGGTTGGAGAAGGAAGGAGAGAATAGTATATTGGAAGCAAGCAAAGGGGAGTTTGACAATTGCAAGTGCCAAACAGACTCCAAATATATTGTATACTGAAAATAGTCATTTGGATTTGCCAGTAAAGAGCTTGTTGGTATCCTTGCCAGAACAGCTTTAGTGAGGTAGCAGGAACATAAACCAGATCATAGGGGACAGAGGGGTAAGTAGGATAGATAAAGTGGAGACAGATACCGTCGCTTATTTTTCAAGTAGTTTGACTTTGGAGAACAGAATAGAGAAAGACTGGCCTGGTCCAGGGAAGTTGTTTTTGTTTTTTTTAATGAATGGGATTTTCCTGGAAAAGAGACCCTGAATTTGTATTTTTGAAGTTCATGGAATAATCTCAGATTTTTCCATGAACTTCCATGTAATGGCACTATTGAAATGTAATAAACTATTTCTTTGTGAAATTAGAGCTCTTAGATATTTTTATGTTCATTGGACTAGTTTTTTAAAACACAGATATTATATCCCTGCTTAAAAGTATCTTGCTAATTTCAAAATTCTGCTTAGTAAAATCTTTTACATCCAGGCCCCTTGCTAGTCCTATACATATACATGCACACATAACATGCATTCACACACATTAATATACACACAGCTGTTTTTTGACCCACTTCACACACACACACACACACACACACACACACACACACACACACTGAGGAACTTTAAGATGTTTCTTCTGACAGAAATGCCTCTATATCAGTTTATTTGTTTGGTAGTGTTTTGAACTTTAGCTAAAATCTCATGTGTTACCTCCTTTTTGGTAGGTCTCTTGACACCACCTTTGACAGAATTAGCTAATTCCTTATCTGAATTCTTATGACAGTTGATATAATTCTGAGGTCTTACCCCACAGTATGCTATAGTTATTTATTTACATTTCTTTCTCTTAGGTATCTTCTTGCCACTCTTATAACTGACTACAAGTTGCAGGTTGTCCCCAGCAGCTAATACAGTGCCTGACATGTTATAAGAATTCAATACATTTATTGGATATAATGAAATTATTTTTAAGGGAACCCAGCTTGTAAACACAGCATTTCTTTACTTATTTTGTCTTTATCTAATTTTTTAAAAAAATATATTTTATTGATTTTTTACAGAGAGGAAGGGAGAAGGATAGAGAGTTAGAAACATCAGTGAGAGAGAAACATCAATCAGCTGCCTCCTGCACATCTCCCCCTGGGATTGTGCCCACAACCAAGGTACAGGCTCTTGACCGGAATCAAACCTGGTACCTTTCAGTCCGCAGGCTGATGCTCTGTCCACAGAGCCAAACCGGTTAGGGCTCTAATTTTTTATGAAGTGTTAGTTCATAGTGTTTTATTATTTTTTGGTGTATATATTGCATAGAATATTTTGTTTCATTTTTATATCTCTGTTGCAGTTTTTCCTAAGAATACTAGAATGCATTATAATGCAGTATTTTGTGTTTGAAAATGATTTTTATATACATATAACAAAAATACATAAATTAATTCCATAAAATTTTATTCCTACTTCTAATCTGTCCTTAGCCAGTTATTTTCAATAAGTGTTGTGACTTCTAGGAGGTTTTGTTACTTTGAGTCAATTTAATAGCTCTAAATCTTAACCTCTTATAATAACATTAATAAAAAGACATTGAGATAGACTAGGAAATGTTTAGTATGGTGAGGAAATCTTTGATTAAGAGACGTATTGGGGAGACAACCAAGATGGCGGCATAGGTAAACACTTGAACTTGCTGCCGCGCACAACCACATTAAAACTACTACTAAAAGATAAAAACAAATATCATCCAAAATCACGGGAAGGCTGGCTGAGTGAAAGTTTTACAACTAAAGGGAAAGAGAAAAGCGTATTGAGTCTGGTAGGAGGTGCAGAGGTGTGGAAGTGTGGAGGTACGAAGGCGCGAACAAAAGGGGCTGGCAGCTGGATACGCTGTTGTCTTTTTCAGTCAGGAGGGAGATACAAGCTCCTGACTGCTCTGAACCCCAGTTCTGGGTAAGAATTTGGGGACCCAGACTCTTACGGAAAGAGACTCTACTGTCTGGCATCAGACAGGAACTCGAGGGCAGCTTTCTCACAGAGGTGCTTGCAGTGGTCATTGTTCCTGCACTGGGCCGCAGGACACAGACCCTGGGACTGCTCCAAGGCAGAGTAGACTGGCAGCCATTGTGGTTTGCTCTTCCCTGGTGATTCCCTGAGACCATCCCATCCAATTTACAACCCCACCCAAGCTGTATGCAGAAGCTTTGCATACTAATGGCTTGGCTTTTCTCCACCTAAAAATCTGTCAAACTGTAGCTGGTTCAGAGAACCCCAGAGTTTCCAAAAGAAGACCTAAGGCCTGTCAGTAGCCTGCAATACTTTTCAGCTGCATCTCATCTGGGCACTTTCAAACCCCAAATAAAGAGGAGAAATCTGCAGATCTCTCTGTAACTCCTGCTGGGTAGCCTCAGGCAGTGGCTGACTTTGCACCTCCTTGGAGATCCAAGAGCCAGTCTACCCAGTGGTCAGAGTGAGACCATCCAGATTACAACTCTTCACATCCATAAGAGACACATTCGGGGCAGACTCAGTGAGCGCCAAAGCCCCACTGAAGCAAGTCCTGCCCCATAAGGGTGTCTCCAGCACAGAAGTTCTCCCATTGTAGACACAACTGGTCCTCATAGCCAATTGGCCTGTAGGTCAACTCCTCCCAGTGACACCAACAGCATTCAAGACTTAACTACAACAAGCCCACAAAGGGGGTGTATTAAGAGTGTCCACCTCGGTAATTAGGGAGGCTGAGGCACTGGGCCCTATAGGACACCTCGCACACAAAGCCTCTCTATTAACACAGGGAAGCAGCCAAAATGCGGAGACAAAGAAACAGGTCACAAATGAAAGAAATGGAGGAAAGCAAACTACTGGATATAGAGTTCAAAATCACGGTTATAAGGTTACTTAAGTATCGTCTAGAGCTTCCATGGCAAGCCCACTCTCCTGGTGCCCTGCGCTCCCAGCAGTCTGGCTGCCTGATAAGCCACTGCGTTAACTTTGCTTGACACACTTGAGCTGGAGCAGGTCCTTGCAGTGTTTGATGATAGCCTGCACGTCCCTGATGGTGAGCCCTGCCATGGGTGTCTCATTCACCTCTATCAGTAGCTCTTCCGACACCAACTTGCTGCCGCTCTCATAGGCCACCTTGCTGGACTTCACCTCCCCCAGCCTCTAGCACAGTGGAAAAGGGAGATGCCATTTTGCCTCTATGATTCATCAAGATGAAGATAAAACTTCACTGTGATCATGATGGAGCCAAATGGCAGAAAGGACCCAGACTCCCTTCCTTCACACTTCTTGTTATGTGAAGAAAATAAATGCTGTTGTAAGTTTAAGCTACAGAGATGGGCTTCTACCTCATGTAACTAAATATGTCATAATTCACACAACATGAATAAAATTGGTAAAAGTATTCATTTTCGAGATTAAGATCTGAAAGACTCATGATACCTAACACAATCAAATCTCCAAAAAATTATAGTTCTTTAATTCATTGTGATTTTGAATTGATCTTTCACAGTCTTTTAGTTACCAAACTATTAAATACATTTGAACATTCAAAAAAAAAATCTTCTAGAAACCTCTGAGAAATATAGTGAGACCTCAAGAATATGAAAAAGGACCAATTAGAAATTAAGCATACAATGACTGAAATAAAGAATAATATACAGAGATCCAACAGCAGACTAGAGGATCCTAAGAATCAAGTCAAAGATTTGAAATATGAAGAGCAAAAAACACCTAACCAGAAGAGCAAAAGGAAAAAAGTATACAAAAATGTGAAGATAGTGCAAGGAGCCTCTGGGACAACTTCAAGTGTACCAACATCCGAATTACAGGGGTGCCAGAAGAAGAGGGAGAGCAAGATATTGAAAACCTATTTGAAGAAATAATGACAGAAAACTTCCCCTACCTGGTGAAAGAAATAGACTTCCAAGTCCAAGAAGTGCAGAGAACCCCAAACAAAAGGAATCCGAAGAGGACCACACCAAGGCACATAATTAAAATGCCAAGGGCAAAGACAAAGAGAGAATCTTAAAAGCAGCAAGAGAAAAACAGTTACCTGCAAAGGAGTACCCACACGACTGTCAGCTGGTTTCTTAACAGAAACCATGCAGGCCAGAAGGGAGTGGCAAGAAATATTCAAAGTGATGAATAGCAATAACCTACAACCAAGACTGCTCTCTCTACCCAGCAAAGCTGTCATAAAGAGCTTCACAGATAAGAAAAAGCTAAAGGAGTTCATCACCACCAAACCAGTATTATATGAAATGCTGAAAGGTGTTCTTTTTTAAAATTAAAAAAAATATATATTTTATTGACTTTTTACAGAGAGAAAGAGAGATAGAGTTAGAAACATCAATGAGAGAGAAACATCGATCAGCTGCCTCCTGCACACCCCACACTGGGGATGTGCCCACAACCAAGGTACGTGCCCTTGACTGGAATCAAACCTGGGACCCTTCAGTCTGCATGCAGATGCTCTATCCACTGAGCCAAACCAGTTAGGGCTGAAAGGTATTCTTTAAGAAGAGAAAGAAGAAAAAGGTAAAGATAAAAATTATGAACAACAAAGTGACAACAAATACATATCTATCAACAAGTGAATCTAAAAATAAAGTGAATAAGAAATCTGTTGAACAGAATAAACTGGTGACTGGAATTGAATCAGAAGCATAGAAAGGGAGTGGACTGACAATTCTCGAGGGGAAAGGAGTATGAGGGTTGCAAGAAAAGATTGGACAAAAATCGTACACCTATGGACGAGGACGGTGCGGGGCGGGATAAGGGCATGGGGTGGGTGGGAACCGGGTAGAGGGGAGCTATGGGGGAAAAAGGAACAACTGTAATAATCTGAACAATAAAGATTTATTTTAAAAAAATAAAAGAGGCATTGAGAGTAGAGAAAAATATTGTAAGTTATTTGGGATAAAATATTTACTAAAAATATTTTAAAAGACATATATACATATGGTTAATTCTCCAAATAACACAAAGTAGTTTCCCTTCTGCATCAGTTCACTGATTTCCCTTCCCAAAGGCAATCATTTTAACTGATATTTTATGTATCATGTATCCAGAAATATTCAGGGCATATGAAATATCCATAACATACATATAAAATACATAAATACATAGTATTTTGTACTTTGCTTTTTTTTTTTACTTAAGCTTAGAGATTAATCCATATTAGCAAACAAATATATTTTCCTTTTTAATGGATACATATTATTACAAAACATTTTATATCTATGCAGAACATAAAGACTAATATAAAAAATAATGATGTACCTATCATCTACCCTAAGAAATAGAACATCAGCTGTCTATAATTTTTATAGGTTTTTTTAAGATTCCCCTCTATATAAAACATTGACTCTTCTGTTGTAACTGCAAAATAATTATTGTAAAATATTATGAAGAATTCCAGTACTTCATATATTTGAGCAAATAATTTTCATTTTCTTTATACTTTCCTTGAAATCTAAAAATATAAAAAGGTTATAGTAAGTGCTCAATTAGTTTTTTATAAGGATAAAAATAACTTTCAAAAAAAATCTTTCAGAGTGGCTACATTATTCTTTTCTCTCTTTTTTTTGTTGTTGTTAATTCTCACTCAAAGATATTTTTCCATTGATTTTTTAGAGAGGGTAAGGGACGAAGAGAGAGACAGAGAAACATTGATGTGAGAGAGACACATTGATTGGTTGCTTCCCGAAGGCGCCCAGGGAGCCTGCAACGAAGGCGTATGACCTTGACCAGAATCAAACTTGTGACCATTCAGTCTGCAGGCCAGTGCTATATCTACTGAGCCAAACTGGCTAGGGCTTGCTATGTTACTCTTTCATTACTTCTTTATTACTTAGGTTTTCAAATTGTTGTTATTATCCCAGTCTCATTATATTGAACTAGGTGCCCGGTGCACAAAAATTTGTGCACTCTGGGGTCCCTCAGCTCAGCCTGTGCCCTCTTGCAGTCTGGCACCCCTCCGGGGATGTCCACCTGCTGGCGTGCCTGGCCAGGCTGAATCAGGGGCTGATGGCAGTTTGCAGGCTGGCCAAGCCGGCCCGGTCGGCCCCACTGGCCCCACCGGCCCTGCCCTGCCCGCCCCACTGGCCCTGCCAGTCCCGCCCCGCCCGACTTTCCACTGCCCGAGCAACAACCACCGCACCTGCCGCCGCCCGCTCCATGGCTGCCGGCCTCCATCTTAGCTGGATTAATTTGCATACAGCCACGCTGATTGGCTGGCGGACGTGGCTTGGCTGGCGGGCATAGCTTAGGTGTCCCAGAGAGATGGTTAATTTCCATATTACTCTTTTATTAGAGTAGATATTTATTGTAAATGGCCTCAGTATTTCAGGGAAGCAAACAAATTAAAATATACAAATAAAGTAAGTATGGCCATTTTTAGTTAATCTTAACATTTTTTACCTTATCTAGTTTATTTTTCTGGTTTCAGATGGTTAAATCTGAGATAGTTAAGTCAGATTGACCAGAAATAGTAACATTCTTATAGCTTTTAAAAAAAGAGAAGACAAGAATTCCTGTTCACAGTTTTTCCTGAATTCTTCCTGCAAAGAAAGGCAAAGGATACTTTGACTATTAAAAAAAATATTATTTCTGCTGGAATATCTTATTCAGTATTCATGATTTGGGCTGGTTCCACCTCCGTCCTTTGGATTGTTCAATATAATGCATACTTGGAAAATCATAATTGCCTGATAAGACACAACGTATTATAGATGATTTTTCTTTTTAAAAAACTCAATTTTGAAAAAGGTCAGTCTTTTACAAGTTTATTTTACAACCCAAACTTCTCTGCTGCTTTTGATAATAAAATATTCTGGTAGTTATCAAGAAAATTTGAATACAACAAAAGCTAGCATGATAATATGGTTCATTAGTAAGTACAGAAAGAAGATGTATGGTTCCCAGTGTTAGTCCTTTAATCTAATAAAAGAGTAATGTTGAAATTGACCATTTATCCGGGATGCCTAAGCCACGTCTACCAGCCATTCAGAGCAGCTGTATGCAAATTAACCCAGCCAAGATGGAGGCCGGCAGTCACGGAGCTAGAGTAAACAGCAGGCTTCTGTTGCACCAGGAGTAAACTGTCTGCCTAGGCCGGCTGGGCCTCTCTCTGCTCACGGCAACATAGTTGCAATTATAGAAGCCATGGAGCTGAACCAAACAGGAAGCTTCCATTGCACCAGCGATGGAGAAAACTGCCTGCCTACGCCAGCTGGGCCTCTACTAAGCCAACATTGTTTCAATTATAGAAGCCACAGAGCTGAAACAAACAGGAGGCTTCGTTACCTGCCTAGGACTGGGCTTAAAGCAACAGTATATCAATTATAGAAGATAAATAAACCCCAGAAACCTGCTTCCAGCCAGCATTGCTGGGACGTTGGGTCAGTGGGAGCTGTTGGCAGCCTGAAAGCCTGAAAACGGCACTCAGCCCCGTACCCAGGCTGCCCAGCCACCCCAGTAGGGAACCCTGAACGGACTGTGGGCAGCCTGAAAACGGCCTATAGCCCCGCACCCAGGCTGCCCAGGTACCCCAGTAGAGTCTCGAACCCTGAAGGGACTGTGGGCAGCCTGAAAACAGCCCTCAGCACCTCACTCAGGCTGGCCACATCCCAATGGGGTGAGGGACCCCAATGGGGTGAGAGTTCCCAATGGGGGGCTTGGCCAGCCTGCAAATAGCCATCAGCTCCTCACCCAGGCTGGCCAGGCACGCCAGCAGGAGGATATCCCCTGAGGGGTCCCAGACTGCGAGAGGACACAGGCCGGGCTAAGGGACCTCCCGAGTGCACAAATTTTTGTGCACCGGGCCCCTAGTTTGTTATAATAGCACTTCATGGGCTAACAACAAAATAGTAATGGTAAATGCTTTTGTATTATGGCTTTGCCATCTTGGAAGGCTATAGTATAGGTCTTTGAAAGTTACCTAGGACTACTGTAAACTGATGACTGCTCCTATCACATATCTGAAAGTTTATTTAAATATGTTTTAAGATGGTTTGTATTTTCTCATTTCTTTGTTAGAGCCAAATACCACAAATTGAAATATGGGACAGAATTGAATCAGGGAGATATGAAGCCTCCAAGCTATGATTCTGGTAAGCTAATTTTAAAGGAAGTTCACATGATTAAAAAGAAGTTAATACTGGGTATTTGTAGCTACAATATTTAAAACTGCAAGTTGATTTCTAGTTATTTGCATGTTAGCTATTTTTTCTGACTTACTTATCTGACACTAATCATGTAGTATCATTTAGATCATTTTCCACCAGCTTCCTTTTTTTTATTTCCTTCCCTTTACTTTTAGTTTCCCATTTTCTGCTTATTTTCTACACTTACTGAAAGGATCAGACTTCATGAGGAAACATACATCAATATAACTGATTCTTGCAGGGTTTTCCCACTACTAATGGTAACTTTGAGATGTGCAGTACAAAGTACAGATGCCCTTGAAATCCTGAGAGAAAGACTAGAAACAATGGAGGTAAAAGATTTCTTCTTTAAGTACCAGGGAATTCCTTGTCCAATGAGCCTAATCCCTCAGTTTCAGATGCAAAATTGGTTTGGACTTTGTCATCACAGCAGATTCTGTAACTAGATCATCTTTTAACAGCTGAAACATTTTATTATCATTTTGCATTATATCTTCTTTATCCTTCTACCTACCTCTTCACCCCACCAAACAATACGAAACTAGTACCTGGAAATAATCAGATACTACTTATTAGTAGATGTAAAGGAAAAGAAAGAAAAGTTGTCCAAAAGTTATTCCCATGTTTTAAGGTAAGTTTGTTTTTGACGTAATTTCAGATTAAATTCCTGGATCAAATATCTGAAGATATCAACTATTGTTTATATCACTGAAATACCTGCCTTGTACTAGGGGCTTTATGTATATTAACTGTAGTTTTTAAAATAGTTATTTAATAAAGATAATATTCTCATTTTATTTAATTTTTTGTTAATCCTTACCTGAGGATATATTTTTTCCATTGTTGTTGTTATTTTTTAAAGTGAGAGTGGAAGGGAGGCAGGAAGGTGGAGGTCCGTTGCCTCCTCCATGTAAAGTTTCTGAGATAAGAATATGCCACATTTGAGAAATAAAATAACTGGCTAATATTTGGAGGGAGGAAATTAATGTTTATAGATACAGCTAGAGAGCTAGCCAGGGGGGAAGAGACGGTAAAATTTGTTACAAGGTTTTGTAAAATATGTTAAGGAGTTTACACTTTATCCTAGGTATTATGTGAAGGCACTAGAAGGACTTAATTAGGACTCTTGTGATCAAATTTATTCTTCAGTCTAGAAGATGGATTAGAGAGTAGCAAAACTAGAATTAGGGAGACTGGTTGGAGGACTGTCACAGCCATCTGGCTACGTGAGGAAGTTTACTCAGACAACGGTTCTAACAATGGAGTTTAAGAGCAGTAGGTGTATTCAGGAAATATTTAGGACCTAAAATCTGCAGGAATTGAAAACTGGTAGAAAAATAGAATCTTGAAAAGGAAACTCAGAACAGTTGTCCTAATGGTAGGATAGAAGCCAGTGGAAACAAAGAGGAGACATGGTTTTCAGAAGTAAGGACCCTTCAGCATTACTGATCAATGTCTGGAGAATTGAAGAATTTAGTGACAAACAGATCACTGAGAATTTATTGCAAGCAGTTTCAGAAGAGAGGTGAGGACAGAAACAGACATGAGTGAAAATGAAAACTAAGTGTAGTCAACTTTCAGGAAGCTTAGGTTGTGAAGGTGAGGGAGAGGGATTAGAGGGTAATAGCTGACAGGACACAAAGGGTGAAGGAAGTGTGTGTGTGAGAAGTATTTTTTAGAGGAGGAGCAAATAAAAAGGAGAAAATAGAGATATACAAAATACGAAGGTATCTGAGAACATGATAGGGATTGAATTCTGAACACAGCTAGAGAATGACAGGGGAAGCATGTCTTTTATTGTTAGCTATAGAGAATATAGGAAGTTAGGTGATGGGTTTGTAGGTCAGGGTTTCAGTTTGGTGGTAGGTATTTAATATGATAGCTTTATGTTTGAGACAAAATTATCTGCTAAGAGTGTATAAGAGGCTTACAAAAAGTAGAAAAGATTTATAACAA
Source organism: Murina feae (assembly GCA_004026665.1). NCBI lineage: Eukaryota > Metazoa > Chordata > Mammalia > Chiroptera > Vespertilionidae > Murina > Murina feae. Next base: position 20,682 of record PVJC01006620.1, read on the forward strand.
ATGAACAGGAGGACAAACTAAGAAATGGTAGGATTGAGAAAAGCTAAGGATCTGGCTGACATGTGTGACCGTGAGTTTAGTAAGAAGCACTGGTCTGTACACTTGCTAAACAGAATGAAAATAGTTAATATTTGAATTCACGGGAAACAAGGGGACAAGAAAATAGAGTTTATTGGCAAAAGAGTGGTTGAAGGGATAGACTTCGAACTAAAACTCAAGAGGGAAGGAAGTGAAGACAAAAGGAGCCTAAATAGGTAAGAATAAGGAGATAGATTATGATCTAGAGCAGGTCTGCGGATTTTTTCTGAGGCCAGATAGCAATATTTAGGCTTTGTAAGCCATATGTTTGCTCTTGCAGCTATTCAACTGCTGTCTTAGTCTCCTTTTTTAAGGGCATCAGTCACGTTGGATTAGGGCCCATCCTCAAGACTTCATTTTAACTTAATTCTCTATTTGACGACCCGCCTACAAAACAGTCACAATCTGAGAGGTACTGGAGGTTAGGACTTCCACGATGTCCTCTCTCTCACATGAGGGGATGGGCTGAGAAAAACTCAAATCAGGTTCCAGTGGATAAGCTTCCTTTCATCCTCGCAGCACTCAGTAACGTTCACACACTGGGGCCCATGTGATTAAACGTGCATTCAGTTGAACTCTTTCAAATGGACGTGTCTCTTCAGAAGTGCGCCAGAACCCTGCGAGCCTGCTGGCGATTTCTTGTCAGCAGCTAGTTTGTGTACTCGGTCGGCCTTCCCTGTGTTCGTTCTTTCTTTCCAATTTTTTCAGTCTTGATTGATGATTGATTTAGACAAGTGAAAACATTTCTTCTCAGCCCTTTGAGAAGTAACTTTGTCCACCTACTTCTACTTTACACCTGCCCACCAGAAGTTTTAGGATTCTGAGATCACTAACAAGTTAATTGTTTAACATGGGTGGGGAGCCTTTTTTCTGCCAAGGGCAATTTGGATATTTATGACACCGTTCTAAGGTTACCAAATCATCAACTTAAAAATTAGCCTGCTGTATTTGGTCAGACATTTAATTAGCTCACCCCTAACGTGTTGGCAGGGCCAGCACGGGCTGTATAAGGCCCACTGGCCGGATGTTTCCCACTCCTGCTTTATACTCTCATCTCCTGGCAACCACTAATCTGTTTTCTGTTTCTGTAGTTTTGCCTTTTCCTGAAAGGTAATATGCAGCCTTTTAATTGACATAATGCATTTGAAATTTATATGAGTGTATGGCATTAGTTCATCCCTTGTTCCTATTGAGTAGTAGTCTATTGAATGGATATACTACACTTTGGTAACATCACTGGTTGCCAGAATAGGCACAGGCAGTTGGTTATATCTGAGGATGATATAGAAAGGATTTAGGTCTATTCTTAAGGGAAATTAGATGACCTCAAAAGTTCTTTCACATCTGAAATTTAGTTTTTTGAAATGTTAATGTAAATGTTTTTACATGGTAAGTACAATTTATTCACTCGACTTAATAAGGAGATGTATTGGAACATACTGTATTATATCCACAGTTCCTGAATTTGTGGGTTAGTGTCATTTTTCTTTAGTATTGAGACCTTTATTTTTGCAAGAAAGTATACCCTCTGAAGTTAATCCCAAAGTAATTTTCCTTTTTTAGTTAACTTAATCCCCTGATTGCACTTTCTACCCTGCGTCTACTCTACTGATATTTCTAGATGGTGTATTACATAGCTTTGCCTCATTATTTTGGGAGAAAAATGAAAGTGCAAGATCTAATTTTTTAAATTTATGTATTTCTCTACTTTCTTATTGTAGTGATAGCATATGAAGGAAAATACATGAGCTCTGGGGTTAGTCATAATGTCAATACTTACAACTCTACTTCTAACTTAGAAACCTTTCAATTAACATGTAAAACTCATCTTTATTCTTTTTTTAAATATATTTTATTCATTTCTTACAGAGAGAGGAATAGAGAGTTAGAAACATCAGTGAGAGAGAAACATGGATCAGCTGCCTCCTGCACACCCCTACTGGGTACAAGCCCTTGACCGGAATCAAACCTGGGACCTTTCAGTCCACAGGCCGACGCTCCCAGGAGTCCTCAAACTTTTTAAACAGGGGGTCAGTTCACTGTCCCTCAGACCATTGGAGAGCTGGACTATAGTTAAAAAAAAAAAAAAAACTATGAACAAATTCCTATGCACACTGTACATATCTTATTTTAAGCAGGACAGGCAGTGGCGGCAAAAACACCTGATGGGCCAGGTAAATGTCCTCGGCGGGCCGTAGTTTGAGGATGCTTGGGCTAGCCACTGAGCCAAACCGGTTAGGGCTAAAACTCATCTTTAAAACAAGACTAGTGGTAACACCTATCTTTTGAGTTGTAAAGATTAAAACAGCTATTATAGACATTTTAACACAGCATCTGGAGCACAGTAAATTTGTAATATCAAATATCATAAAACAAACATACACAGTCTTTCTTGTATCTTCACTTGAATAAAACCCTATGGAGATAATAGTTTTTTATAGTTTAATCAGGGACTGATGAAAAGTGTGAACTTTTTTGTATTTTTAAAGTAGAGCCATGCTATAGTTTAGAAATTCTTTAGTTTAAACTTAACACAGAGAAGGCTCTTTTTAGATTACCACCTTGAAAGGATTCAGTTTCTACCACGTGATGGATTTAAAGCTTTACAAAGCCTATGAGATTTTCATTCAAAGAGTGTCTTAAAAAGAATATTTGAAGTTTTCATTTAATAACTAGTAAAGGAAATAGATTTTGAATGAGATTATTTCCTGCCTCCTCTTTAATCAAACTGGCTTTTTAAAAAAGCCATCATTCCTGGGTATTTTGTTCTAATTTTGACCTTTCACTTCAAATACTTTTATTGGACTCTTATGGTGTGACTTGATGTGGATAGGTCTTTGTCTTAGAGGGAAATTTTCAGGCTGCCTAAGGAATTGGAAAATGTTTTTATTTCAGTTCTACAACTCTAGGGAAATCCAGTAGCAGTAATGAATTCAAGACTTTTTTTAATGAAAATTTGACTTAAAAACAGAATGTACATAATCCTGAAACATACTTACAGTGCAGTATTACATATTCTTAATATTATAAATATTTTTGGATATTTCTTATGAATAGAGATACCCTCTAATGTATATGACAAGTCAATTTTATTATGATTTAATGTTTTCTAGATGAAGGTAATGAAACAGAGGTGCAGCCACAACAAAATAGCCAGTTAATGTGGAAACAAGGTCGTCAACTACTCAGACAGTAAGTAACTCCTGATCAAATTAAAGAAAAGCAGAATATATTTTCATGAGATTATTTTTGTTTTGTATTTTCAACTCAGAATTTTTTTCATTATTATGCTGCTGCTGTGAAAAGTGTAATTGAATTACTTTTCCTTTTTCATATTAAACACTTTCCCCCCCTGTAGTGGAATTTATAAATTATTAAATATTAATAAGAATTATAAGGCACAAATACTTGTCATTATTTTAGATTCATCAAAAAGAGTATAATTTTAAGCTTCTAGATTTTACATACACTTAAATTTATAGTTTAAAGAATTTTATACTTTGCATCTTTTATACATGAATATACAAATGTTAATATAGTTTTAATTAGTATTTATATGTAAATTTGTGTTTTTAAACTTTCTGTTTTTAATTGATTGAAACTTTTTGATTTCCCTCTAATTGCAAATATTGCACTAACATGTTCTTTCTCTTATGAAATGGTAGTTGAAACTATAAGGAGAGAGCAAAGCTGGGTTGAGGTTCAGATGTCAGGTGGTGGGCAAACCTACTCACCAGCTCAGTACCTGGTCCTTGCATATCACGTTTGAAATTGGTATTCAGGTTTATGCCTCAGTAAAAGGAAATTTGCTGCTTGTTTTGGACTTTTGAGATCACTTGTGAATACTCTATAATTTCCAAAGTGGATGCTTGCCAGCCATTCCTTTTGGTGATGTCTCCATATATCTATTTTTTATCTACTTGAAGTTAAAAAGAAATGAGATTTCACTAGTATTTAAACTATTTTTAAAAAATATTTTTTATTGATTTCAGAGGGAAGGAAGAGGGAGAGAAAAATAGAAACATCAGTGATGAGAGAGAATCATTGATTGGCCGCCTCCTACACGCCCCCTACTGGGGATTGAGCCTGCAACCCAGGCATGTGCCCTTGACCCAAATTGAACCTGGGACCCTTCAGTCCCCAGTCCAATGCTTGTCCACTGAGCCAAAGCGGCTAGGGCTCACTAGTATTTAATAAGTGGATTTTTTCACTAGTGCCTTGACTTTGGTCTTAAATATGATTTATGCAATTTCTTTATATAAATAAATGTGTGTTCTTAATCTACTGGGGTTTTTTTAATGGGAAGTTGTTATAGTGAGCAATCCAAGAGATATTTGCAAAAACTTTAGAAGACTCATAATCTGTCCCTTAAAGGAAAGGTGACATTTTATCAGTGAACGAGGAAATATCCATTTAGTAAAGCCAACTTATGGAAAGTGCAGTTTTCGAAACAGTTATTTGTAATGTGATTTTGCTGCCAAAGTGATGTATCAAATATTATTTGTTAAAAATGGAAAAACATAATATCTTTGTATTAGTTTGTAAGAATAACTGATTAAGTTTAAGGAAGTTAGAAATTTATTATCCAAATTTTAATCAAACCCTTTCTGTAAATATTGAATAGGATTGAAAAATGAGTGTCTTAATTTGATAGGATGCACTTATTCCATTTTAGTCACATATCTTTGTGAGATATCTCTCTGAGCTGTAATAACTATTAATACCAGGTCTTGAAATAAATTGACCTTAGACTGCTTCTCTCGTCCACCTTTGTTTTCTCTCATCCCATAGACTGATGCTTACTTTTAAGTTAATGCCTGACATTTGTCAGTCACGTTTATTAATGGCGCTATTAGTGACACTTGCCTTTTTAATATTTCTGCCACTACTTTTGCTATTTTTTTTTTTGGTCATCTTTTTTTGTTAAAAGAAATTGAGTGCCTTCTACATACCAGGCACTGTACTAAGTGTGTCTCTTTTAAGGAAAAGAAAGCTGAGGTTCAGCAGAATTAAAGTAACAGAACGAAAATGGCAGAAATGGGCTTTACACCCATTTAGGCTAATACAAAGCCTATTCTCTTCTATTCTGTGCTGCTGCCCCTCTTCCTGTGTACCCAGGCATCCCACATTCCACAATTGAATTGTGGTCTGCATTTTTCATTTTACAGTTGTCCCAGGATAGAAGCATTCCTTCTGTAGAAGTGACTGTTTGGATTATACTGTCTTATTGTATGTCATAGAGGAAACTATGTATGCCAGAAACATTCTCTTTATATCTTAAACAGTGACACTTTACATCAGAAATGTAAAAAGACTACTGAATATAACAACTACTGTCATAAAATAGTAATTTATCTGAGAGTGAGATTGCTTGAACCCTACCTAGAAGAAAGAATGTGCTATTAGGTATATTAAGAAACAGTTTCTTTTTATGATAAATATATTGAATGGTGTATTGTATAGTTCTTTGATTTTTCTCAGTGACGGTAGAGACTGGTACTGCAAGAGACAGCTCCATCTGCAGCTGGAAGATTATTTATTAGCAAGTCATACTAGAATAGTACTATTCTGTTAAATCCTATGCAAGCATTGAATTTGAAGAAATACTTTTATTTATATATTAAGTTATAGAATGCTGATCCAGTATGGCTGAATTGTAAGGATCATCTTTATACACAGGTATCTACAGGAGGTGGGTTACACAGATACTATTCTAGATGTGAAATCTAAACGAGTGCGAGCTTTATTGGGCTTTTCAAGTGATGTCACGGACAGAGAAGATGACAAAAATCAGGACTCACTTATAAATGGCACAGAAGGTGAAGTTAAAGATACAGCAATGATTGGGTAAGTATTTTGTCTGGAAAGTGTTTTAGCTATAACTTTAGTTTTTATTAAATATATTTGATTTATAGGTGATATTTATGATACTTGCATTTTTAGATACTGCTACAGAAATAATTATAATAAAATTCATTTATTAGAAGACAACACATAGTGATTAGAGTTTATGATATTTTAAGAATATTTTTTATTTAAGATATTTGCTTGAAATTTATGGATTTAATACAGATTTTAATATCCTAAAGCTTAGTCACTTACTATTAGAACTTCATGAAAGATCTTATTTTGGAAATTCAGTTAAAATTTTTAAGAAGTAAACCTTTAGAAGTAAACCTTATCTTAGCCACTTTTGTTTATTTAGTCAGGGGCACTGATGGCTTCTCCCTTAGATTGTCAAATGAAAAAATGATAACAGCCAACTCAACAATAACCATGTGGTATGAATGAATAAAAGTTATACCCTTTTTTTTTTTTGTCTGATCGGCAAAAAATATATTTTTTGGTGTGCCACAGAATTTTAGTAGTTTATATGTGCCATGACATAAAAAAGGTTAAAAATTGCTGTTTTAGTAAGAACATAGTTTCTGTTCTCTGGACCATAAACTAAAATTATGAGATTTGGTAAAGGCTCAAAAATATGACTTTTGTAAACAGATGTAATAAAGTCTTCTTAAATGTATTCATTAATAATTAAAACTACATTAAATTGTTTTTATAAATGAGAGATGTAGATTGTTTTCCTATGTAGACACAGACAGTGTAGGCATTCTTGCTTATAGTTTTACCTAAAGGGTTAACTTAAGTCAGTATAAAAGGCCTTCAGAAAACACGACTCGAGTTGTCTTGTGTTTTGGTCTGACCTATCTTTTGAAGCTGACAGGATATTATTCTGAATGTCTAATTATGTAGAGATGAAGAATAGGGTGGAAAAACCTCAAACGTAGCTTCCAGCAGATTTGAAATTTATTATTTGTCTTGAAAATTTTGTCCATAGTTGTGGCTATATTTTTTCATAGACATACCTTCTTTTCTAAAATATTTTTTAATGAACTAGAGAGAAATCATCCTTTCTGGTCATTAGGAAATTGTTGACTAGATTTATTTTTAGGGAACTAAATTAAAATCTTACATATTTGAAATCATTTCTAAAAATTTAATGCTCACCAATAGGATGAAGTTTTGTAGAAATGTTATTTGAATAATATATTGTATTTAGCTACGTGATGTGCACATTTGCTTTTTTTCAGCTCATCAGCTGTTCAGAAATATGATAGCATCAGAGAAAATGACATATTTTCTAGTTATGGAAAATTATGTGTCATAGGAAGAGTAGCATAGAGGAAAAGAATAGAATAAAGTTGTGGCAGAGAGAAAAAATATTTTTAAGAAGAAATACATGAAAGTTAACTTAGGATCAAAATACATCTGACTTAGGAGGGTTCTTTACATTAGATTACCATTAATCTAAATAGATAGGGTTGCAAAGTACTTTAAAAAGTAATCACTTCCTACATTATACTTCCATGGATAAGAATCAATGTCATTTATAATGTTATTTGAGGAAATATAAACAGAAGGTAGTACATTATATTACAGATTAATTCTTATGTTTGGTTTAAAAAATTAACAAATTAACTGAGCAAGGTGTACATGTTTTAAACCAGGAAATCTGAGTTAACAGATTCTGCCTCTGTGCTGGATAATTTCAAATTCCCTGAAAGTGCAGCTGTAGATTTCAGTGATGAAGACGAAGATGATGATATTGATGGACGAGAGAAAAGCGTCATTGATACTTCAACAGTGAGTTGGATAACTCAGATATAATTATTTTTAGGGAGTCATATGCATATTGTAAAAATAACACATATCTTTCAACCTAAAACCTTAACTTTATTTTTTCATGAATTTGAAACAGTATAAAAAACAGTATAAAAGTTTTTAGTATTTATTGCACACTCAGGAGTATTTTTAGTATAGCAGCTTTCTGTTAAGGGCCTCATTTTTTGACTTTTTGTTAATTCATTAAACATTTCAACATTTCTATAGAGCTGGTGAATATGGTAAACATTGTGTGTTATAACAATGCAGTGCTATTTGCTGCTATAAGAGAGTAGAACTGACCGACCATTATGGTGTCTAATGGCGACTGGCATCAACTCTGATTGGTAATTGATGTGGTTTTCTTCTTGTCAGGGTTGCTTTGGTAGACTTTCAGAACTCTTCCATTAGGTTTCTTTAAGCTTGTTTAGGGTTTTTCTGTAATTTTGCTTACATCTTTATAAGTTTATTGACTCTGCCTTGGTAGTTTCTTACAATAAGAGATGTCTCTGAATCACTTTTTCTCACTTCTATCCCCTTCTATCTTCTCTCCCCTCCTCTCTTTTCTTTCTCCCTACTTTTTTCCTCTTCAACTCCTTTCTTTCTCTTCCTCCTTCTGCCTCCTTTTCTTTCTCCTATTTTTAAGTAAGAGATAAGAGCATGCTTTGCTTTGACTAGGAAAATATTCACATTTCCTCTTCCACTTTTATTTAAGAAGAGGGAGGAGGAATGTAAGGTAATAGAAAGCAGATTGAACCTGAAGTCAAAAGCCTTGGATTTAAGTCCCAATTCTGTTACAAATTATCTGTGCTTATTAATCCTTCAGGCTAAACTTTTTAGTTTGTAAAATGAGGATTATAATACCCATCTCCCCAGAGGATTTTGTGAAGAGTATGAGACACTATATATGAAAATGACATATTTAACTATAAGTATTTTCTAAGTGTGACTTCTTTGTGCTTTATGCCCTCTGCTTCCATCAGAGACTGTCAAATTAATAGTTGCAGATTATTGTTTCTCTGGGCAGGAATGGGGTGGAACCTTAGATAAAAGGAAGAAAAGTAATACATGATTATTACAATAAACTCATCCACTCTCCTTTACTAATCTCTCCATTGGTAACCACAGTTCGCTTTTTTTCTATGTCTCACCGTGAAAAATACAGGAGTTTTTGTTTATTCGTTTAAATGGGATACTTGACAGACAGTGGTTTTCATCTTGCCATTTATCTTCTTTCTTCGTTAGGTTATATAGAGGAGATGAGACCTAGAAACAGTTTTTTTTCCTCCCAAAGAGTTAGTTTAGTGACTTAATACCATACTTAGTAATAACTAATGTTGAAAATACATTTAGACTCTGAATTTATGGTTCCAGATATTTTTATAGTATTTCTTCATTTTAGGGAATTATTCTAAATAGTTAAAACAATAGTCCAGTGATAAAGTGGATCAGATCATGCTATTTCTGTTTTGCATGAAGTGAAGAAGCTGAGGTCTGGAGAAGTGGAGATACTGAGTCTATTTTTTCAAGAGAAGCTGCAAATCAGTTGTCCTAATTTGGGCTTCTGTTTGTGGAGGTGACTGAAAAGGGGATAATTCATAAAAAGTATTGACATATAGATCTCAAAAATCATCTTTGGCTCGGCTGGTGTTGCTCAGTGGTTGAGCATCGACTTCTGAACCAGGAGGTCATGGTTAGATTTTCAGTCAGGGCACAGCCCAGCTTGATGCCCAGTAGAGGGCATCCAGGAGGCAGCTGATCAATGATTCTCTCTCATCGATATTTCTATCTCCCTCTCCTTTTCTCTCTGAAATCAATAAAAATGTGTTCTTTGCATGCATTAAGGCTAAGTTTTAATCTTCCAATTGGATTTGTGATTCCAGAGATTCCTAAATATGTAAAAATGAGATATTACAGCCCTTACTAGGTTTGCTATTAAATCTAAGTCAAGTCTCACTCTGAAACATCCATATTTTAGGTAAAATTTGAATATTATAGAGACTTACTGGAGAAAATTGATGCAAGGTTGGGACAGTAGAAATAATGGGAAATTCCTTCCCTATTTCTCTCTACACCTCCCCCCCCCGCCCACACACACACACACAGGCCACAAACAGAATAGTTTCTAAGTCTAAGGCATGCGTTACTGAGTATGTAGTTTTTGTGATTGTAAATTTTATAAGGGAATGATATATTACAGTTAAAATTGATCATGGTTATATTCTGAAAGCTCTTGCAATGTTTTATGAGATGTTTCTTTCTTTGGACAAACTGTATCCAAGAAATATAAGATTTGGTTGTGTTTCTTTTTTAAAAAAATATATTTTATTGATTTTTTACAGAGAGGAAGGGAGAGGGATAGAGAGTGAGAAACATCGATGAGAGAGAAACATTCGATCAGCTGCCTCCTGCACACTCCCTACTGGGGATATGCCCGCAACCAAGGTACATGCCCTTGACTGGAATCGAACCTGGGACCTTTCAGTCCGCAGGCCGACGCTCTATCCACTGAGCCAAACTGGTTAGGGCTGGTTGTGTTTCTTATAATACAGTACATATTTTATCTATCTAATTTAAATACATGTCTTATATTCCAGTGTTTTCAATATATGACTCCATTAGTTTATTTACAGTAAGGAATCATTGAACAAAATTTAAGTTACTACTTTAAAATGTATAATATTATATCTATACACTTTTTAAAGAGACATCTGTTTTCCACTGTTGAGTAGGTATTACAAAGATACACTTTCTGAAGGGAACAATAATTGGGTTTTGTCACTCAATGGTAATGGGGTACCTTCTCCTTTACTTAAATTGCTTCTGTAATACATTTTAATTTGGCATATTTTCTCAATAGATTGTTAGGAAAAAAGCATTGCCTCAGAGCAGTGACGATCGAGATACAGAAGAAGCTCTAAAGGAGTTTGATTTCTTGGTTACATCAGAGGAAGGCGACAGTGAATCTAGAAGTGCAGGTGACGGAACAGACTGGGGTAAGGAAGGGGACTGGATCCAACCAGAGACATATGTAAAGAAAAGAAACAAATATTTTTTTCCAGGAGGGCAACATCTTAAAGAATACTTTAAATCTCTCGTAATGTTGAAATGTTGATCCAGTCAACTTTTTATTAAAAAAATGAAGTAATGCAGTATGAAAATAATTTGAATTCACATACAGAATGTTTTCTATTTTCTGCCTAGACAGAACTTGCAAATCTAGATTTTGTGGAAATTGAATATGACAGTGTAGTAGAGAATTTTTAAAACATGCACTACCTGATTGTTTAGTTAGGGGCACTGATCTCTTTTCTCTTAGATTGTCAAATAAAACAAAAAATGATACCAGCCAACACAGCAAAAGCTGTCAGTGTGAAATAATTAAAATTATACCTATTTTTTGTCAGATTGGCTATATATATATATATATATATATATATATATATATATATATATATATATTGGTTTGCTGCAGTATGTTAGTAATTAGTTTGTGTATGTCATGAGATGAAAAAGGTTGAAATTGCTGCTTTAGGGGATTTAGAGAGCTCATTTCCAGCATCTTCTGTACAAAAAGAAGAAAAGTTTAAAAATTGTAGTTATCATTCCAGTCAGGTTTTGTCAGTTTGCACGAGGCATCAAATTTTGCGTGTGAATTGTTCTAAGCATGTTTTATATTTTAAAGGTCTAATAGGAGTTAAAACAAGTGTTTTGGAATGAGAGGAAATTTTCTCGAGGTTAAAGAATTTTAGAAGACCCTTAGTTTACAGTCTGTGCACTTTAGAGACTGATAAGGTTAGACAATGAATAACTATCCTAATATTTTCTTGTCCCTTTTCCCTCAGGCATCTGATAATGTTAATACCACTTCTTTTTCATGGCAAATATATGAAGAATTATTTGGGATAAACACTTAAAATCATAATATGGCGAATATAATGGCTATTTTAGTGACTGACCTTTTCCCCCTCCCCAGAACAAAGTTTGGAAATCAGAGGAGGTTAAAGTGAAATGAGTCTCTCTTCTGGGTTATTCCCTAATGTGCTTCTATATCACGTTATTCAGATATTTCAGGCAACAATTCTACCAATATAGCTAGATCCATGGTGCTACACAAGGTCTTTCTTTAAGGAGTCATACATGAGCATAATACTAGTTGGCCCTTTTCATTGCCATTCTTATTGCAGTGGTGATTGAGATTCATTTTCCTCCAAAGACAGCTGCACTGTCCTATATGTAACTTCCTTAGCTGTAGGGCATGAGTCATGGTCCCACATATTGTATGATACCTGTGTGTACATTTTAACCTAACCTGCTACGAAGTTACTGGTGAAAATCTGAGACACTGTTCCCACATCTGAGCTGGCTCACTCTTTAGTAGTGTTCTGGGTATTTTTGTTTATGAATATGAGTGAATGGAATCTTTCAGTCAACTGGAGATTTCTTTACCAGGACTTCGATCTTACGTGTTTTATACTTCTAATTCAAAGCATTCCACTTTTAAGCAATTAACAAAACTAGATGGCAAATCCTGTGTAGTTGGACATTCAAACCATTTTAAGTGCTTCCTTTATCCCTCCTCACAACTCTAAAAAGGTGAATATGCTTAGGTTAAGAATCTTATTAGTTTCTACCAAGTAAATAGGTTGTACCACACAACTTCTATGACCTTTCATTGCTATTGTTATTATAAATCTAGTTAAGATTATGATAAGGATAATGTTTTTATTTTTAAAAAATTAAGACTAATTTAAAATCACACAACTGAAGAAGGCATTTGAGGATCCAGAAGCCACCCAACAGATTACTGTTTATTCTGGTATATTTTGATTTAGTCCAGTCATTCAACAAATATTGATCAAATGCCTTCTGTATGGCAAGTGTTCTAGTTGAGGATCTCTATCCCTGTTGTCTCTGCCGTCTAGTATGAGGATATAGGCACTGAGCACAGTACATGAATAGTATGTCAGAAGATGATAAAGACAATGGAAACTAGAAAATGTAGAACAGAATAAGGTAGATAGAGAGTGGTGGGTGTGGGGTCATTACAATTTAAAATAAGGTGTACGTGGTAAGTGCCATGAGAGGATAACATTTGAGCAAAAGACTTGAAGTTGATGAGGGTAGCTAGGGTATGGTATCTGAAGAAAGTCGGAAAAAGAAAGCCAGCGTAAATGCCCTGAGACAGCAGCAGCCATAGTATGCTTGAGGAATTCAAGGAAACTAGAGTGGCTGGAGCAGAGTTTTTCTAAGGGGAATATAGTAAGAAGTGATCAAATCATGTACGGTTTTGAACACAAAGATGGCAAGATCTAACTTTTATATTAAAGCATTACTCTGGATGCTATATAAAGAACCCATGGCAACCAGTCTTGATAATAGACTTGGTGGAGAGAGAGGACAACTATTGCAGCAAATTAAATGGGGAATCCTGTGGATAGAACAGATTGGATGGGGAAGATTGGGAATTTGATTTTGTTTAGTTTGAGATACTATTTAGACTTCCAAATGGAAATATAGAATGAACAGTTGGATATATGAGTCTTGAGTTCAAGCGAGAGTTCTAAGCTAACACATGACATTGCATAGTATATACATTATTTTATAGTAGGTATAATATATATAACACTTATTCTTTAAATTTTCTTCTCCTGAAATAGTGAAAATTGGTGATTGTAATTTCTTTCTTACTAGAAGGTTTGTTTCCTGTTTAAGGAATTTATTAGATTGATTAAATTGTTTTAAATTTTGGATGTAGCTTGATTAAGTATTCCTTATAAGTCCTATAAAATAAAAATGGTCATTTGTTGATGAACACATGCCAAAAACATAAAATTTTTCAAATAAAAAGATCATTGAAGTCTGTTTGTATAATCTCTTAATAATAATCTCTCATTATGTAAATTAATAAAAAAAGTTGTGATTCATTCCTAACCTAATTCAGAAAATGGGATGAAAATGAGAGATTCTTGATTATAGCATTTTGGGGCCTAATTTACTAAAAGTCACGTCTTCCAGGTGTGTGTGCTTTTTTTTTTCCATGTCTCTTTCAAGAGAAATTTAATATTATCATTACCTAGGAAATTGAATTGGTCACCATTTCTTAGATACTGTATTTTGTGTGACATGTAACTAATGTCTTTTTAAAATTACTGATACTAAGGAGAAAATAGTTATGTCATTCATAACTATTGACTTACAGTGTTTAATATTTCATTGAAAAAGGCTGTTTCATTTGTTTCACTTTGTTTAGAAAAGGAAGACCAGTGTCTCATGCCTGAAGCTTGGAATGTGGACCAGGGAGTAATTACCAAACTCAAGGAACAATACAAAAAGGAGAGAAAGGGGAAAAAAGGGGTGAAGAGTAAGTGGAAAACATTGTATCTGTAAATCATAAATCTTGCCTCTTTCATATCCCCCAATTTTTTTTCAATGTTTTCCTAAAACTACTTACTCTTTTTCTTTTCTACTCCTGACCTCTTTCCTTTTCACCTGCTCTCAGGGGTTGAAATTAAATGGTTAGCTATTTAATTATGAACTTTAAAAGAAAAACGAAAAACTATGCATATTATTGTGGAACCATAATGTATTCCAGTAATAAATCCAGAGCCTCATGAGAGTGTGGGACTATGTATTCAAACATAGTGATAATTTGATTTTTAAAAATACTTGTACTTAATTACAGTAATGATTTTTCACTGTTGACAATTTTAGACAATTTTAAATCTCATCTAGTTCGACCCTCTGGCAATCCACCAAAATTATTGCTTATAATTTTAGAATTTAGAGACAGAGAGAAAGTTAATTTCTACCCCTGAATATTCTATGTTCATAACACACAGTTCATTTGCTTTCACCATTATATGCTATACAGGGCACAAATACACAATTTCTAAAAGTATTTATTAATTTAAAACTTTTGGCCAATTCCATTTATAACATTACCAATTAGTTTTTTTCTTTTCAATAAAATGAATAATAGACGCTAAAATTAAATTTCTAGCCCTGTGAATCATATATATAATTCACTATGTACACTATTAATAAAGTTTAGCAGTAGCTCTAGTTAAGCCTGTAAAATGGAAATACAAAAGCTTTCAAACATCCCTGAAAACATTAAACACTTTTCTAGGAGAGCAAGGTGAAACTACCTCCTTGTGCTTCCTCTTATTGACAGTATGAATGTGGGTCTTCCTTTTTTGGCAATAGGAATTTCATCCTTTGGAATATTAAAGTAGTGTAAAGTGAGATTAAAATCCACTTTAGTAAAACATGTATTTAAAAGTTGTAGAAGACTGGAAGGATATATTTTTTCTTTTTGTAGTGATGCTAAAGCTTATCAAAGACCATTCACTTCTGTTAGGACATTCTTTTACAACCTGGTAGTTAATTGGAACACATATAAGTGTTTATTTAAAATATTTTAGAATTTATCCATTTTAGAATGGATAGAAGTCAGTGACCATTATTGATGTTATCATTGTGCCAACCATTACATAACTGAAAAATGATGTCATTTGATGTCTTCTCAATCTAAATTAAATCAATATAAATATTAAAATAAGAATATTTTGTACATTTTATCCAAATAAGTTGATGACCAACCCCTTTAAACTGAAATTTTGAGGAAAATTTGTATATCATATATGAGAAAAAGAATACTTTAATTTTTAGATTGGCTTAAAGGTGATATATCTCTTTAAGTCGTCATGCTGCAATAATGAATGTCTTGAAATGTAAAAGATCTTCAAATTGGAATGGTATCAGGACTTACGTAAAACCCACATACTATTATATTGATTGTTCAGTTCTTATCAAATATCAAGGCATTGCTGTAGTTGAAATTTAGCACTTTAAGATCTAAAACTGCACCATTTGACTGGAACAGTATTCCTATTAATAGAAGTTATTTCCTGAATATAGGGATTATGATCAGTATTTAGCTATAAAGCATAAAGTTTTTTAATATGATGAGGAAAAATTACTCTCTATGGGGATTAATTTTAATGTCTTTTATTGAAGCTGGAGAGGCTATAGACAGGTTCAGCACATTGCATTTTCATTGTCAGTTCATATTATCTGGTTAAATGGTAGTCTGGGAACAAGTCAAGATGATAAAAACAGAACTGAAACAAAGCTTTGAATCAATAAATGAAGCATCAACTTATACTCTATAAATATTTTATTAATTGAACTATTTACTCCTTGAGAAAGATTGGATTCTTTTAATATGGTCTAGTATGGTCTATATTTCCAGTCAAATTGTGTACTCCAGTCATGCTGTCTTGAAATATATTTCTAGGTATTAGTTAAAATTGCTTATGCTGGTATAGGAAAAAAACATAACGGACTATGGGTAAGATTTCCCATTCTTAATTAAACTTATAACAGGAAAAACTACCGAAGATCTGTTTCAGCCTCTATCCTATATAAAACAGTCAAAACAGGGATGTGGGAGAATGAAGAATCAAGTTTCAGGTAAGTAATCAGTAGGGCATGAGACTTCACTTCGGGTACCGTAGCTTCAGGATGTCAAGCAATGAATGCAACTTAATTTAAGCAAACAAGCAAAACTGATGTTATTGTTTAATCTGGTATACAGCAGTAGCTTCACAGTCTGTGGTGTCTGTCTGAATTTAGACCAATATACAAGAATGATAGAATATTATTTTTAATGGTTGAAATTGCACATGAACATTTTTTCCATGTAAATAGTGATAATATTTCATTAACTTAATTTTAAAAATATATGTAAAATGTATTTTCAAGAAATAAACTTTTAAAATAACTTGAAAATTTGGAAAATAATTACTTTTTAATATAGTAGGGTAGCTTTAAAGGTGAATGTCGGCAGTTGTGAATAAAGTTTATGGCACCATTTCAATGCAGTTGAATAATTCTATATCCTCTCTTTTGTTCTCTCCCTCCCTTTTGTGGGCTAGGGCCCAATAGGTCAAAACTACAAGATATGCTTGCTAATTTGAGAGATGTTGATGAACTTCCTTCATTGCAGCCATCTGTGGGTTCACCTTCCAGACCCAGCAGCTCCAGACTTCCTGAGCATGAAATAAATAGAGCAGATGAAGGCGAGTATTTGAGATACTCTGGAGCACAAAAAGCACTTGGATATACATATCTAAATTCTTATTAGAAATGGTTCTCTATAAGAACAATTGTATTCTACCAATACTTGTCATTCCCCAAATCTAGATTATCTTATATTCCAACTTCAATCTTTAAGACTTAAAAAGGGGTACACAAACTTAAAAACCAACTCTAAATTCTAGTTTAGAACATGTTTGCCATTTCACATAAAGATTCCAAGGCCTTTGTGAGCTATGTACATTTCTTTATTTTTATTGTATTAATTGAGGAGGCAGTACCATATTTAAAAGGCATTATAGTCTTAAGTTCTAAGAAATCTTAGCAATCAAATAAGGTTATGCCTATTGCTGCTTTCTCTCTTCCACCTTCAAGGCTGCTAATTTAGCCACTGCTATGTGTTTTCAGGCTTTTCTTGGCCATTTCTTGAATAATAGCTAAATTAGCCCAAACAATATGTATGGTCAAATCCCACAAATCTATCTTTTTTCTTTTTGGAGGAGTAATTTTTGTTTAACACCTGCATAAAGTTATATGAAAATGATAGAAAACAAAACACCTGGCTGAAGACCTAGTCTCAGTCTTGCAGGAATCTTGTGGTTGAAATTTTGGCATGAAAATTGCTTTTCTAATTTAAACAATCCCCTCATCATTAGTAAATATTCAGGGTTCTTTGAATTTCCTCAGAGGATATATGGTATGTTTTGATAAAACCCATTTGTATTATTGCTGCTTTAATAATAACTAAAGCATGGTGGTTTGAAAATAATTTAATTTGTACTCCACTTTGTTCTTACAAGTTTTGTCAATAGAATTTCTCACCACTACTATTTTTAAAAGCACAAAGCTATTCTTTCATTTCTTTGACAAATATTTATGACTGAATAAAAAATTATGGGAATGAGTCTATTGCTGAAAAACACCTTGTAAATTCAGTTTTCTACATATACTAATTAATCTATTTGTTACTTTTAACTAAAAATTTATTTAACAGCTAAAGTTTAAACTACTAAATTCATCTAATGAGCTCATAAATGCTTATCAACAGTGAAGTAACCACCTATAGAAAACTTCAGACTATCTCTGACATTTACATTTATAAAAAGTGACATTTTATTATTAGTCAAATTAAATAAAATCTTTATTTTATATAATAAATTTAGCATTTTACTTTTAACTGATTGGATTGGTATATATCCAGTGTTATAAAGTAAGAGCATTTATATTTATCACAAAATAAATTTAACATCTTGAAGCACATTTGGAAACTAAAGAAAAGTGTTCAAATGGATACTTTAAGAATTTTTGTTTAAAATAAGCATTCTTAAATGAAATATAACATACCTACAGAAAACTGCTTAAGTCACCAAAGTGTAGCTCAGTGAATTATTACAGAGTGAACCCAACCATGTCACCCCTGCCTCTAGGCCAAGGAGCAGGACATGACCAGGACCCTAGAAGTCCTTCTAATCACTATCCCTTCTCTCCTCTCCAGAGGGAATCCTGATTTCTGTTGCTAGCATAATAGTTTTGCCTCATATCAGCACGTTTCAGTTGTACTATTTTTATTTGAAATTTTCTGCATTCCTCCAGATTATAGAATTAACAATTTTATTTGAATGAGACCAACAGTATTCAGAATTACTTGCTATATATGTTTAGTAATTGATAGAAATAATTTGGGTAATTAGCAACAACTATTCTGTGAGGAAAACTGACTCTCCTTTAGACACGTTATTTTTCTGTGTAGTGTGAAAGAGAGGACAATAACGATTGGGTTTGTTTCATGTTTTATTTTTCTAATTAGATGATACCTTTAGCTAGGATTATGATATGAAAAAAGCAAACAATTCTTCAGGTTATTCTGCTCATTAAATTTTATTATGTTTAAAAGCATTTTAAAATAATCAAATGTAGACATGCCTTTATGAGATTAATTATTGACTCTATAGAGATGTTTTTGTGTTTCTTTTGCGTCTTTCAGTGGAAGCACTGACATTTCCTCCTTCCTCTGGGAAGTCGTTCATCATGGGAGCAGATGAAGCCCTTGAAAATGAACTGGGACTTGGAGAATTGGCAGGCCTTACAGTGGCTAATGAAGCAGATTCACTAACATATGACGTGAGTGGTCTTTTTATTTTTGTTGCTTTTACTCATTTTTGAAAGTAAAAAGTTAATTTTACAGAAAAAGATGGTAATAAAGGAGCAAAACTTCACAAGTATAGAATTTTATTCATGAATATATTAAAAAGATAAAAATATTTTCCACGTTATATAGGGATTAAAATTATGTGCTTTACCTAAATCTGTACATTAGTATAGCTTGTTTATTGGTTTTAGATAAAGGAAGGATTTACCTTTTGCATTACTACATTGAATTTTGTTTTATGTTTTAGAGCATCAGTAATTAATTGAAATTCATGCTTGCCTAAAGGTATCATTTGTCTTGCTTCTTTAGTACATCATTATTCTGCTGAGAAGTGATTTTAGCTGTTATTAGGCAGGGATGTGTATAGGGTGCTCTGAAGGTTTTAAGGCTGACTCATAGTGATTTGGTCCAAAATTGAAATTACACCTTGATGCAATCAAACCACAGTTGCTTTATAAATGCATTTGTAATTGTTCATCGTAACAAATTGTCAGAAAGACAGTTGCTTATTTCATAAACTATTTACAACCTATCTTATCTCTTCATTAAAATCCTCTGACTACTACTTCATCATTTTTGTTGGAGAATACAGTGTAGCGCCTGATGCGTGAAAGATATAGGCCAGATGCCTAAGCAAACCATGACTATGATAATAAAGTACTCCAAGGAGGAACCCTCACCACTCACACTCCTCTTACTGTAAATCCAAAACTCACAATCTCTGTGCTAAGTCCATTAATAGGTGTTTTGGTTTCTACCTCCAAAAACAGCTAAAATCCATGTTTCTTTATACCTTCCATCCTCGTCCATTTTTCTTCACCTGGAAAAAAAACCTCAGGTGATAATTAACAAAAATAACAAAACTCACACCCTATGTATATGTCATTCTTGTTATACATTATAATGACCTAATATAAACTGCTCCTTGCATTTCATTTTTTCCATATGTGATACAGATCGTTATGCAGTGTTTTTGTATTCCTGTGTTCTGTATCTGTCTTTTAAAAACACCATTTAGTTGACTTATTTTTTTTCATCTAACCTTTGTCAGACTTTTAAATTGGAGCTTTTAGTCCATTTCTTTTTGAAGGAGTGACTGATATCTTTGGATTTAAACATGTCATCTATTTGTGCCACTGTTCTGTGTTAGTTTTTCCTCCTATTTTTGCCTATATTATGATTGGTTGTTTTTTATTATTCTTCCCTTCCCCCATTACTTCGAGTTTATACACTCACTAGAGGTTCAGTGCATGAAATTCGTGCATGGGTAGGGTCCCTAGGCCTGGCTGGTGATCAGGACTGATCAGGGCCTTCTGGCTGTCATCCAGGGCCTCCTTTCCCAGGCTGCAGCTGGCTGGGGCCTTCCTTGGTTCCCTGCCGCCCCATGGGGGTCAGCACACGCCATAACAAGGGATCAATCTTCTGGTCAAACTCCCACAGAGACAATTTGCACATTAGGTTCATATATATATATATATCTGTATATCTATATATATATATCTGTGTGTGTGTGTGTGTGTGTGTGTATCTTCTTTAATTATTACCCTGGAGGTTACAATTAAAATAATACAGCCCTGGCTGTTTTGACTCAGTGGATAGAACATCGGTCTGCAACCAGAAGAGTCCCGGGTTTGATTACAGTCAAGGGCACATGCCCAGGTTGCGAGCTTGATCTCCAGTGATTCTCTCTCATCATTGATGCTTCTCTCTCTCCCTCTCCCTTCCTCTCTGAAATCAATAAAAATATATTAAAAAATATTATATGCACATAGCTTTTGAACACTTTTAACTCTATTTTTAGAACTCCTACCCTTGCCCTGGCCAGTGTTTGCAGTGGTTAGAGCATTGACCTGCACACCCAGGGGTTGCAAGTTCCAATCAAGGGTTCAATTCCTTGTCAAGGGGGTACATGGTTGCAGGTTCAATCACCAGCTCTGTTCAGCCATTTATCTTCAAATACTGGTGTTGCAATACTCTTATTTATCACTATCCCTCCCCATAATATAATTCTAGTTATATTGTTAGATCTTTATAGCCTTTGTCTCCTATTTCCTTTTTTTGTATTTTTCATCTTTTCTTTTTTCATACTTCAATCTAGATTATTTTATGGCCCATCTTCCAGTTCACTACTTTTCTCTTCAGTTATGTGAAATTTGTAATTAAACTAATTGATTGAGGTCTTATATTTTTGCTTCTAGAATTCCACATTGTTTACAGATTTCTTCCAAAATTGTAAATTTTGCCTTTTTATCTTCTTGAACATAGTAAGCATGATTATTTTAAAATTTGAATCAGAAACTCTAGTTCTGATAGTTACTATTATGTGTTGCTTCTGCTTGTTTTCATTTATGTTTTACTAGAGGCCTGGTGCATGAAAATTCATGCACTGGAGGGGTGTGGTTCCTCAGCCCTGCCTGTCCTTTCTCACAGTCTGGGAGCCCTCAGGGGCGGGAGGCGACCTGGCGATCCGGGGAAGGCAACGCCCCATCACACCTCTGCTGCTGCCACTGCTGGCAGTGCAAGCCTCAGCTGGCCCTGGTTACCTGAGCCTTGGGCAGCCCTGGGTGGCTGGACAGCCACCATCCGAGGCTTGCCTGCGCCTCAGGCTGGCCCTGGGGGCTGGGGGACTGAGGGGTTGGGGGTTTCTGGAGGCAAACATGTGGAGTGGTTGCGCGTGCCTGCTGCCCCAGGGGGCTGAGGGGACTGGGTGCCACCATCTTGTGGCTGTGGGCGCCGCCACTTTGAGGGTGGGGCAGCTAATTAGCATATTCTTTCCTTATTGGCTGTGGATGCCGCCATCTTTGGGATGGCGTGAGGGTCAATTAGCATATTGCCTCTTTATTAGATAGGATTATCTCATATGGGCACAGTTATCTTTTATTATGTCCAAACAACTATATTTGAAAAATTGTCTATAGAATAACTTTGAGCCTAGGATGGTATCTTCCCCCAGAGAGTATATTTTAATTTGCTTCTGTCAGCTGCCTCCAGCCACTAGAAATCTGTATCACCTCACTCCATTTCAGGTTTGGACCTGATCTATAAATAGTTCATCTGCAGTCCCTGCAAAGGCTTGTGCTCTTCCAGTTTACTCTTATGTTTAGGATGCAGCCCTTTGAAATCAAAACCCAAAGCAAGGTAGTTCACTGAGCCCTAGTTTTTGGACACCAATTTGCATATCCCTGAACTGCAGAAGACTCAGAAGCACAGCTCTACCTCTCAGCCTTCCACTCTGGTATCAGTAAACACTGTCTGGGGAAAAACTCCAAATATTAGACTCTCCTTAGACCTCCGTCTTCCCCTGGATACACGCCTGAAGAGTTCATACATGGTGCTAAGTGTAAAGTCATAAACCAGCCTCGTTAGCTTCCCTGTTACTTGAAATGAAAACATTGTGCTATTTTTTTCAGTTGTTGAGATGGAGTTTCTGTGGTGAAAAACAACACAATAATGAGTGTGTTTTATCAATGAAATCTATTTTTGTAACATTTGATTGTCTCTTCTAATTTTAACATTTTATGTTTCCAGTTTATAAACTTTGTTAACAATTTAATGAAAATATTTAGTTGTTAGAGAGTATTGAAAATCTCAAAAGTATGATAATCTATAATGTTAACATGTTTGAGGTTACTTGGTTTTTCAACTTTTACCCAAAATTAGTTTCTGTATTAGGATGAATAATTTAGGTTGAAATTACTTTTTGTTTTTAATCATCTTAGTGAAGATTTATTTTACTCTATTAAATTATTTCATCCTCTTTCTGTATTGGATTGTTACCTGTTTTCTTATTATAGTGCTGATATTTCTTCAAAGAAAACCACTGTTGACATATTACCAATTTTGCTTATTGATTTGGTTATTTACATTTAAAAATTACATTGTTTTGAAAGTTGCAGAATGTGATAGTTTAATGATAAATCAGCAAAAATTAAGTTGAAATAATAGTTTTTTTCCCTCTCCTGATCTAAATGTATAGGTATTATTTTTCTTTTGTTTCTTTAATAGATAGCAAATAATAAAGATGCACTGAGGAAGACATGGAACCCTAAATTTACGTTAAGAAGTCACTTTGATGGCATTCGAGCCCTTGCTTTCCATCCCATTGAGCCTGTTTTGATAACAGCATCAGAAGATCACACATTAAAAATGTGGAATTTACAGAAAACAGCCCCAGCCAAAAAGTGAGATTATTCTACTTTAACTTACTTGAATATTTTAATTAACAGATTTCAGCAGAAAAACACTGACTTTATTATTTACTATTAAATTCTTATATATCTCTTCTGTTCTTTCTTCACCATGTCATACAATTTAGAGTGTTTTCCCCTTTATACTCACAGTCTAATATTAGGTTAGAAAGCTGACACTTAGGGAGGAATGGTGTGATCTGGTTCCCCAGGAATCCTGATTACAATCCTTATATAGTATTTTAAATGTTTGTCACATTTGGGGAGCCCTTTAAATGAACTGAAAGTTCTCCTATTGCTGTAAATAGGTATAGGCGTGTATGATCATAACACTCCCACCCCAGTCGGTTCCATTGTTTACAAGCTTTGGACTTTTGTAGTGGAAGGGAGGGAAGGTTAATTGGGAGGAAAAGAGGGGCCCTCTTTGGCTTTGTCTTTTTGCCTTGATCCTTTAGGTACTTTCTACACTTTCTATATGTACCAAGATGTCTAGACGGAAAGGCAGGGTTGTTGCCATCGTATAACTGCTAATCTTGGCCCTCTTGGTTTTTCTCTAGACAAGGACAGACATGAGTTGGTGCAAACCCTTTTATCAGTCACCAAAGCTAGCCCTAATCTCACTTGTTGGGGTCCTAATTGGAGCTCCTTTCTTCCTTGGGTCATATGGTCCAGAACCCAGCATCTGCCAGCAAAGACCCTTCTATAGTGTCAGGCATTTCTGTTATTAGAAGAATAGAAATGAATTTTAAATGGAGATTACAGAAGTTTTATTATTGGTAGAGGATATTTGTTGCCCATTTAAAAGAGCTCAGTGACATTCCTGCTGTGAGTCATATATAGACTAGATAAATACTTGATTTATCAGTATTTATCAGCTGTACCAGATCTTGCTAAATCCAAGTGAATCCTCACTTGGATCAGATATCTTCAGCATAAAAAAAATCACTTCTGGTTATAAATTGTGCTCTTTGTCTTGCTGATTCTTTGGTCACAGTGGACATCACATTAGACTAAAGAATGTGAATGTCTCAGCATATATTCCTGACTAAAGTTTAAGAAAAATATTGAAACACATTTCTTGTTGGTGATAGCTTAGTAATAATACCTTCACTTGTTCACCTTTGAACTTGAAACTTTGGAAATGACTTGAGGATAGAGACCATATGCCTATAAAAATGTGCATGCAATGTAGAATATGGTCAGTATTGGACTTTAAATCCAGTTTCCATTAACAGTCATGGCCAGTTTAGGCACTGGAGAGGGTTCATACACTCAGTATTCTGAGTAATGAATGAATTGATGACTTGGACAGTTTCTGCAAGTGTTAAGGACAGACATATTAAACCGAATGGAAATAACAGGAAATTACAGAAAGTGCATGGTCCTGTCCGAAACTGTTTTTCTTATAGAATATCAGTTAATCCTGTATTTGTTGTCATCCCTATTTTTTGTTTGTTTTATTTTAAACATAAAGGAATCTGAAATTCCAGAAGATTAAATAATTTGCCTAACAGCACTGGAAATTGAATCCAGAATTTATGATGTAATTCAGTAATATTGTTTACTGCTGAAACTTAGAGAGGTAAAAGTCATCTTTTCTCTCTGATTTAGGAGTACATCTCTTGATGTGGAGCCTATCTATACATTCAGGGCTCATAAGTAAGTATGTGCTTTTTAAAAAATTAACATCACTATAAATTAGCCGGATTAGGGTATTTTATTTTCTTTCACTTATGTATTTGTGTTACGTATTTTTGTATTTAGTAGCTTTTTTTTGTAATTGTAAAAGAAACAGGCAGATAATGTTAAAAATAACTTTATTACTACCGAATAGGAATCCTTGCTGAAATTATATTTATTTGCATGATCTTTAAGAAATGTTTATATCTTTCTTAAAAGAAAGTTGAGGCAATTAGGTTGAAATATTAGAAATCTTGACTTGTTTTGCCTTAAAGATAACCTATATAAAAATATTCAAGAATTTTTTATTGTGATCACATATTGCTTTTCCTGTTAAGCTTAAGGAATATCCATGGTCACTTGCTTTGTAACCCAGAGATCACAATACTTTTAAAAAATACATATATTTTAATTGATTTCAGAGAGGAAGGGGGAGGGAAAGACAGACAGAAACATCAATGATGAGAGAGACTCATTGGTCAGCTGCCTCCTGCACATCCCCTGCTGGGATCGTGCCTGCAACTTGGGCACATGCTCTTGACTGGAACCAAACCCAGGACCATTCAGTCTGCAGGCAGACGCTCTAGCAGAACTGGCTCGGGCCACAATACTTTTTATATAAAGGGTTAGATAGTAAGTATTTGTAGGCTTTGCAAGCAACACACACACACACACACACACACATTTTAGTTTAGTTTGGATCTATAACCCTTTTTAAAATGTAAGATGCACTCTTAGTTTGAGAACTGTTCAAAAGCAGACCATTGGCTGGTTTGGGCCCATAGGCCATAGTCTACCAACTTTTGGTTTAGCAGAGGAAGAAAAATAAACAATGCTTTGATAGTATCATTCACTGTACAAAGCTGAAAAATAGAAAGCCATTTGAATAATTAAGTATTCTTAATTTTAGTAAGTCTTATTATCAGATTCTTTTTGAGGCTAGAAATTGATTGTTGTCTCCCAGAGGTCCAGTGCTCTGTGTGGTGATGAGCAGCAATGGTGAGCAGTGTTACAGTGGTGGTACCGATGGACTGATCCAGGGCTGGAACACAACCAACCCCAACATCGACCCCTATGACTCCTATGGTATGTGAGTCTCCAAAGATATGAAAGAATAAAATGTTTTCTTTTTATACACTTTACATTAAAGGAGAAAGTGAGATATTTTAAAAATAAATTGATAAAAGAGAACTATATCTTTATTTTCAAACGAACTCTTCCTATATTTAAGAACCAATTTGATATATAATGTAAAAGAAAAAATGTATTCTTCCTGAGAAAACAGTTCCTAACACCCAAGGTCTTATTTCTGGGAGATGCTGGCTTGATTGACAGTTGTTTTCCTCATTTTAGGGATCTGAGCAGTAGTTGATACATTATTACTAATCTATAATCATATTTCATCACTATTCTAATGAACAACTTTGAAGGAAAATGCATGTTGGCATCATCTTCTTGATCAATTATTGGAGGGCATAGAGGCTAATGACTTTACAAGTTCATGGCACCAAAATATTTGAAAGGTCTTATGAATTCAGAAGCTCCAGGAGGCACAAATCTTTATTATAATCTGTCACTAGCTAGTACCATAAAATTCCTTGTAAAAACTGGTTTAGAAATTGACTGTTTTCTTTTTTTCTTAAATTATAGAATGGTACAAAGTGTCATATTTACCATTAAACCATATTTTATTTTCATTATCACTTCAGATTAATTTTATCACCAAACCAAAGATAAGTTCAATAAATAAAAAAATTTTCCATTTATTTCATAAGCATTTAACATATATTTTGTGAGAGGTGAACCTCCTTCCTCTTCCCAGTTCTCTTGCTCATTTATGTGTTTCATGCTTTTCCTTCTTTATCTAGCAGAGGATCGATCAGTTGTCCTCATTCTGTCCCAAGCCAACCCTTCTGCTTTTGCTCTTGACCCCGTTGTCTCTTGTTTCCTTTGAGGCTGCGTGCTACCCTCCCCCCACTCTCCACCCCAGGTCTCTCTGGCTCTCATCTTAAGCCTCTTTGTTCTCTTCTCATCCCCTGAGCATATAAATAAATTAAGGTATCCCCCCATCCTGAGCAAGGGGAAACCTTTTCTGGCTCTATTTCCCTCCCTGGCTTCTGTTTAGACTCTGTTTCCTTCACCATCTGTCTCCTTGATGGTGGAAATCACCGTCACTAGTTACTAATTCCATGTCCTTTCCCTGGACACCACCTCCCTTTGTATTTCTGGTCACACCACTTAAGTATAACAAGATTTTCAGTCCTGAACCAAAGGGTATTTTACAGTCCTTGTTTACCTAGATGTATTGGCTCTCTGAAACTGTGAATCATTCTGTCCTCTTTCAAATTTGTCCACTCTTGGCTTTCTTTTTTTTTTCACTATTGGCATTTCCCCCCCATTTTTTTTATTACATAAAGTATTACAAAGATTAGTACATATATCTCTTTTTCCCCTGCCTTTCCCCAGCCACCCCTACCCCCCAGTGTTTTGTATCCATTGGTTATGCTTAAATGCATGCACAAAAGTCCCTTGGCTGATCTGTTACCCCCCCCCCCCCCCAAGCCTCCCTGTCCCTTGTTGCTGTAATTTGACAGTCTGTTTGATGCTGCTCTGCCTCTGTATCTATTTTTGTTCACCATTTTATAATGGTTATTATTATCCATAGATGAGTGAGGACATGTGGTATTTTTCTTTAATTGACTGGCTTATTTCACTTAGCATAATGCTCTCCAGTTCCATCCATGCTGCTGCAAATGATAAGAACTCCTTCCTTTTTACAGCTGCATAGTATTCCATTGTGTAGATGTACCACAGTTTTCTAATCCATTCATCTGCTGATGGACACTTAGGCTATTTCCAAATTTTAGCTATGGTAAATTGTGCTGCTATGAACATAGGGATGCATATATCCTTTCTGATTGGTGTTTCTGGTTTCTTGGGATATATTCCTAGAAGTGGGATCACTGGGTCAAAAGGGAGTTCCATTTTTAATTTTTTGAGGAAACTCCATACTGTTCTCCACAATGTACTATTGGCATTTTTGACATGTAACTCTGTGACAATTTCTGTTCTCTATCCTTCATAAACTCCTTTTCTTTTTCTTATCATAAATATTGGCATTTATCAAGGTCTAGGCCCTAACTCATTCTTTGCATTGTTCACATATTCTTTTTTAGATTGAATCTACTGCCACGATTTTATATGCTGTTGACTCATAAGTTTCTTTAAGTTTCAGACTGCCTTTAGAAGATGTTAAAGTGGCTGTCTCATTGTCCATAAATCCTCTAAAGTGCTGTATTTCTTCTTCCATATATTATGCATTAGTTGGTGGTTCTACAAAATTACCCAAATTAGAAACCTTCAGATTATCTTTGATTCCTGTTTTACTATCCACACCTTATTCATTACTTAGTCTTTTTGATGTAATTCCTACATATTTTTTAAAATTTACTCCTGCTCTGTCCTTTTTGCCACTGCCCTGGCTTGGGTCTTCATCATCACTCTCAGTCCCCTTGCCTTCATCGTGATTTTGTTCAGTCTTTTGTTTTCTTTACAGAGTTACCTTATTAAGCAGGCACTTTACCCTGCTGTCCCTGGGGAGCCCTTCCCTACTGCTTTTAGGATAATTAAGTGCCTTAATATGTCATAGAAGTCTCACTATAAACTAGCCACTCTTCATATCATGCACTTCCTGCTTCAGACTTCATACTCCGGTAATTCTAAGTTGCTTATCTCCTCACATATCACACTATTGTTCCTTCTGTGATTTTGTAGATGCTGCCTCTTTTACTAGGAACAACTCCTCTATTCTTTGCCGACATCTGTACACTCTAGGTGTCATTCTCCCTAAGAAGCTTTAGCTCATCTCAGTTACTGTCCATGTAACTGGTTTCTATCACTATTACTCTACTTGTCACACTGTCTTGAGGACAAGGATGGTATTGTGTCTTAATCATCTATGTGCCCCTGGCATATAGCATAGTGCCTAACACACAGTGTCTTTAATCAGTACTTTAGGGTATGACCGATAGAGGATATTAGGACAGATAACAACAGTAACATTTTAAACTTAACCTCTGTGAGCCATCTTGAAGGTGAGAGTTAATAATTAGTTTGCAGTTTGACTTTTATCAGGAAATAGTGCTAAGTGACCCTCTCCCTGCCTCCTTCCTCTCCCCCCTGCACATCATTCATATGTCAGTTACTGCTGTTTGAGAATTTGGGGGTTTCTGTAGGTCTCAGTTCATGTCCTTTATGTCAGAGGCCCATTGCTCCCAGGAATAACTGCTATTCGTGGTATTGTGTGATAAGTGGCCTGAGGGAGTGGACATACTCCCTCAGGCCACTTATCACACAATACCAAGGAGTGCTCAAGGAGGTGGAGGTGGGAGGGATCTCTCTTCATGTTCTCAGGGAACGTGTATTTTCTCTGAAGGAGTTAAATTCAGATGATTTATTAAAATATCTAGACAAATGGAACGAAAAAGGGAGGGAGAATGAAATGCCTAACTTTAAAAAATAGAAAAATGTGTACTTTGTAATTTTAATTTCTAAATTTTAAGCCCTACATTTGCATATTTCCAAGCCTATTTTTAATTGCAGCATTTCAGAAAAAGTTATAGACAGTAGGAAGCATATTTTATACTGTTATCATGTCCTTTTGTTTTCTCTGGACTCTAAGTACCTTTGTAAGTTGTCTTTCTCCTGACTTTGCCTTCTTGCTGTTTCCTGTAGACCCTTCTGTTTTAAGGGGCCCTCTGCTTGGCCACACTGATGCAGTCTGGGGTCTGGCTTACAGTGCAGCACACCAGCGTTTGCTGTCCTGTTCAGCAGATGGCACTCTTCGTCTATGGAACACAACTGAGGTTGCTCCAGCCTTAAGTGTGTTTAATGATAATCAAGGTACATACTTTTAAAATTATTTCACTGAATCTTTTATAAAATTATAAATTATCTATGTCTTACTATAAAAACAAGCATGCAAATAAATAAATGATTTCATAAACTCTTACTGTTTAAATTTAATTTGAAGGGTTTTTGAAGTTGTAAAAATACATATATTTGAATTTTCAACTTACTAATATTATGTATAAGTTTTAAAAACAGTATTTGGTGAAAGAACACATCTTTAAAAAATTTTTGGTTTAGATATAATCTGGTTTTTACTGTAGATAAATTATAAGGATACATTTTAATGAGTTTGACAAATGCATAACTCTTGCATCAGGATATAGAACATTTCCTTTACCTCCATAAACTTTTCTTATGCTCTTCCCAGTCCATCCCCTCTCCCCATTTCCACCCACAGGTACCCACTGTTGTGATTTCTTTCATCATAGATTAGTTTTGTCTATTCTTAAACTTCATATAAATGAAATCATAGAATGTGTACTCTTTTTTATGTCTGGTCTTTTACTCGCATGAAAATATTTTTGTGATTCATCCATGTTGTAGTATCAATAATTTATTTATATTGTTTAGTAGTATTTTATTAAACCACAGTGTGTTTACTCATTTACTTCTTAATGGGCATTGGATTGTTTTCAGTTTTTGACTGTTTTGAACAAGCTGCTGTGAACATGCATATGTTTTATTGTAGGTGGGTAAAGACTTGGAGTAGAACTGTGTGTTTGACCTATGTGAAATTGCCAGACCTTTCCCCCGAGTGGTTATGCCATGTTATACCACTGACAGCAGTGTATGAGAATTCCAGGTGTTCTACACCCTTAGTTACTAACATTTAGTGTTGTCAGTCTATTTAATTTTAGCCATTCTGATGTGTAGCAGTATTTCATTGTGATTTAATTTGCATTTCTTTGGTGGCTATCTTTTTGAGCACTTTATTTGTGTGCTTATTGGCCATTAATATATCTTATGTAATACACACATTTTTAAACTGTTTGCTTTAGTTAGATTTTGAACCAAATGGAAAAATCAGATTATATTCATGTATACATATTCTGTTTTTTATGTTTATACATAAGCTTCAAGTTTTAAACAAATTTTACCTATTATAGATGATAAATAAAAATAATTTCTCTATTCTTGGGCTGTGATAACGCATGTCTAGGTCTTGATGAGTTGCCTGCATTTAATATTTGCATGATTACCAGTAACAATTTAGAGCTTTACTTCTCAAATTCCATGGTTTTGGTAAGTTAAGAGATGGACTTTTAAAATGAAGAATTTCCAACGATGCTGCTCTAAGCTCCAGGTTGAGGTAGAAGCAGCAAAACTTGTAGTCCATACATGTTTTTCATTTATTTTTGAATAAAGGCTTGCATTCCATTTATGTATTAGCCGAGTAACAGGTAGGAGATGTGCTGAACAGGTAAGAGTAACGAAATAGGCTAGGGCTAAAAGGAAAGAAAGAAAGAATCTCCATTGAATGGCAGTGAGCTAATTCTTATCCTAATGTCAAGCCTTATTTACTCCTCAGGGAAATCATGCTATTACTTGTTTTGCTATATTTTAAGCACATTGTTAAGAAGACCCTCTAATTAGCATTCTCTATAAATATGTTCTGACTTTTTTAGAATTCGGAATCCCTGCCTCTGTGGATCTAGTAAGCAGTGACCCGAGCCTTATGGTAGCATCATTCAGCAAAGGATATACAAGCATCTTCAACATGGAAACACAACAACGGATTCTCACTTTAGAATCCAGTCTAGATATGAGTATGTATAATAGTCTTTAAGTAGTCTTCATCACAATGAAAGAATTGACTATGAACAATGCTTGTCATGCCCTAACCGGTTTGGCTCACTGGATAGAGCTTCAGTCTGCGGACTCAAGGGTCCCAGGTTCAATTCCAGTCGGGGGCATGTACCTTGGTTGCAGGCACATCCCCAGTGGGGAGTGTGCAGGAGGCAGCTGATCAATGTTTCTCTCTCATCGATGTTTCTAACTCTCTATTCCTTTCCTTCCTCTCTGTAAAAATCAATAAAATATATATTTTTTAAAAAAGGAAAATGCTTATCATTCTAAAGTCTTCAGCCTGCTAAATCACAGAACATAGATGCTTAATTAGAAGGATATAATGACTTATAATTGATTTTAAGTCTTTGGGTTAAAGTTATGCACATTTATAACTGTACTATTTGAAATAGCATTTGACCTATTTATTCCAAAGAGGAGTCAAGTTGATTTTATACCAAATTATTAGTTTTCAATTTTGTTTGAAGAAAATGTTTATTTGGAATACAAAATATTTTTCATTTCTCATAGTATTTTTTTCAACCAACTTAACTTTATATAAATGATATAATTTGACACTGCTCCTTACTGATTAGAATATAGATTAAGTTGTGCCTCTCAAAATCCCAAATCTGAAGCTTCTTATTGGATATAAGAAGCCAGGAGATAATTTCTCAGGTTGTGAAGAATATATTACAGAATTATTTTGTTTGGGGCTTTTTAAATCATTGCTTCCTATCTTTATTTTTAATCCAGACAATCACAGTTTAGGCTGCAGTTGCTAAACATAGGTAGCAGGTAGTACCTCTAGATTTATCAGAATAGTATTGCTCTGGCAGCTCTCATTTCCTAACATTAAAATTATGAACACAATTTCAGAAAAAACTAACTCAAAAACTAAAGTGACATCATTTACTTTTTCAGTCTCTTAGGAGAGTATTCAGTTTTCTTTTGTGTGAAGAAATAGTAGCTTTGACTAATTCGTGTTGTTTTTAATTTTTCTTTTTAGCAGCCAACTCTTCCTGCCAAATAAATAGAGTCATTAGTCACCCCACTCTTCCCATCAGCATCACTGCTCATGAAGACAGGCACATCAAATTCTATGATAACAATACAGGTAAGAATGTATTAAAAATTGATTATTATTAAAGCCAAAAAGAAAGTCTTCACTTTGTGTAGGCTGATTTTGGTATCTGTCCATGACTTTATCATCAGGGAATAGGCATTGAAATAAGGGTATTCTCCCAGCTCAATTTCTGATCATTTCCTTCAGATCTGCTGAGAACTACTTGTTGTGATAGCATATAGAATTATCTTAGTTTATTTAATACTAGGGGCCCGGTGCACAAAAATTTGTGCACTCGGGGTGGAGGGAGTCCCTCAGCCTGGCCTGTGCCCTCTCACAGTCTGGGACCCCTCAGTGGATGTCCTATGATGGCCCCAGTCTGCCAGGCGCCTTTTGTGTGTGTGTGTGTGTGTCACCACTGGGGACCTGCCCCCAGCTGCATCTGAGGCTCAGAGCAGTCCTCCTGTGTGTGTCTACCTGCTGGGAGCCTGCCCCCAGGCACACCATCAAGGCTTGGAGCAGGCACCCCCTCTATGTTGATCTCTCAGACTCTTGCCCTTTCCTGCATGTTGTTCTCTTTTTTGAGCTGTGATCAGGGCTGGGTGCTGCCTGCCTCCCAAGCTTGCCTACTGCCCATCTTCCTCCAGCCACCAGAAAGCAGGGAAAACCCCGCCTTGTGGTCAGGCCAGCCTTTTTCTGCTCCCTGATCCCCGGAAGGGACCTGGGAAGCTGCCAAGCAGGCCGCCAACTCTTTCCCACTCACCCGTCCCCTGCTGCCTTCCTTCCCACTTCCCGGTGCCGCCAAGGGGTCTGGGGAGCTGCCAAGCAGGATCCCGGCCCTCGCAGCCTTGATTTCCCGCTCCCCGATGCCCCGCAAAGGGCCTGGGAAGCCCACCAAGCAGGCCGCCGACCCCCTGCCACCTCTTTCCCGCTCCCCGATGCCCCTCCAAGGGCCTGGACAGCTG